>JAUZST010010965.1:0-12148 GCA_034779995.1 Parotocinclus haroldoi | reverse complement strand
AACTAGGTCTTTACCACGCAGCACACGAGAAACAAGCAGAGAAACGAGGACTTTACAAGTGAAATGCGATTGTTTTTATACATTCTCTCTCAGATTTGGCATGTTTCTTAGTTCCCTGATGAAATACTTGTTTGTCATATATATTAGAGGAAATATGTTGAAAAATCGCATAACAGCAGGACAGAGCATGATGGTTGGGCAAGAGAGCCTGTGGGCAGGGGAGAGACGACAGGTGGGCGAGAAAGCAGGCAGGCAATAGAATGATAAGATGGGCTGTAGGGGAGGGAGAATTCTGGGTAAGAAAGGTTAGGGGTTATTAAATTCTAACATTAAAATATTATTAACATTATAATCGTAAGGTTATTAACCTGCTTAAGTCATGCTACTTTGCCAGATACACTAGCTGTGGTACAACAGCAATTCTGTAAACATATAACAGTGTTTTCTCTGGTGCAGAAAGTATAATTAAACCAATTTTTTTAATGTGGCATCAGTGTGTGAATTCTAAGCAATGCTTGGCTAGCGTTGTGCTCCTAATAAGCACCAAGATCTCCAGGTGTTATCATTACGGTGAACTGTATGTGCTGGACCTGTACCCACAGTAAAGGAACCAAGCTTGGATCACCAGACAGTTGCAGGTTATTTTCTATTTGAGGATTAGTTTTGTATTTGTGCCAGTATGTTCATACGCCACAGGGCGTGACTGGAAGCACAAAAAAAATGTAACAAAAAACTTTGCAACAGCACACCAGAGTTAAATGCACAGTCTTGTGCACACATCAGTTTCTGAATGCTTATTTGTTCCCTGCTTTTATACCAAACATACTTGGTTACATGTGTCATATGTCTCAAAGACCCTTTGCTTAAATGTGTCTGTGTGGGAAAGGGAGAGAAGCATGGGGTAAGAGGGCAGAGTCATTCTATATTACTATAACTATCTTTTCATGGGACAATACTGAAGATATGACACTTTGATACAATGTAATGTAGTGAGTCTATAGCTTGTGTAACAGTGTAAATTTGCTGTGCCATCAAAATAACAGCCATTAATGTCTAACCTGCTGGTCTGTTAATATGGTGTTATCAGTCTTATACTGGAAATTGGAAATTTAGCATGGTACCTCATGGCAAAGATCTCTCTGAAGATTTGAAAAAAAAATGTTGCTCTACATAAAGATGGCCTAGGTTATAAGAAGATTGCCCACACCCTGATGGTGAGCTGCAGCACGGTGACCAAGAGCATACAACGGTTTAATAAGACAGGTTCCACTCGACAGACCTCACCATGGTCACAGCATATCTCCAGACCTAAACCCTATCGAGCGTCTATGAGGCATTCTCATAGTAAAGATCCAATACAGTATCTCACAAAAGTGAGTACACCCCTCATATTTTTGTAACCATTTTCTTATATCTATTCATGGGATAACACTCAAAATAACTCAACACACAGCCATTAATATCTATGATGATAGATGGAATGGTGTGTTCAATTCGGTGTTATCACTCTCACACTCTCTCATACTGGTCACTGGAAGTTCATCATGGCACCACATGGCAAAGCTCTCTCTGAAAATTTGAAAAAAATGTTGTCATGGAGGAGTGGAATAGGATTCCAGTGAAGCTCTAGTGAACTAAATGCCCAATAGAGTTAAGGCAGTGCTGGAAAATTATGGTGGCCACACAGAATATTAGCAAGTTTATTCAGGGGTGTACCAGTGGTTGCCAGTGGATAAGACATTAATGGCTGTGTTGAGTTATTTTGAGGTACAGCAAATTTACACTGTTATACAAACTGGAGACTGACTACATTGTATCTAAGTGTCATATCTACAGTGTTATTACATGAAAAGATTTTTGGGGTGTACTTACTTTTGTGAGATAATGTCTACTACGTTTTTGTATCTGAAATGTGCTCTACTACTTATGTTGCTTTCTTTAGCAACGTTGAAAGATCACATTGTATTATTTTACTTTCTGTAAACTTTTTGCTTATGCAAAATGTAATGTTTTCCGCTGTTATGTTAATGCACTTGAAATGGCCACAAATGCTGTGTGCTCACATTGATCAGCCAAGTCCTATTTTGTAAAGAACAGTGTAACACTTGAAAATGTGGACTGTGTTAAGACGATTAAATTTAAATTAAGTTTAATAATTGTTGTGCTCAGATAGTTGAGATGTACACAGAAGCTAATGCGGACACGGGAAGAACATGTAGACTCCACACATAAAGGGCCCAGACCATGCCTCCTGGGATAGAGCCCAGACCTTCTCACTATAAAGCAACAGTACTACCCATCAAACCATTTCAGCACAGCATTAGAAACAGGACAGCACGTCATATTTTTTGCTCTTCTTATGGTCCTCAAGGTCCAAATGATTAACCTTCCTAAAATCAGAATTGGACATAATGGAAAATGCATATAAAACAAACAGTATTTTTTTTACATTTACTTTTATTTCATTGCACACAGTATGAACCTCAGTTATTTAATGTTTTGTTGGTCAGCTTTGTAATTTTATCTTAAACATCCACTCCTGCTTTTACAGGCATATAACACATTTAAAACAGTTTGGTATGGTAAAGCATTCACTTTTGTAATGTTGCCACCCTTTTCACCACACTTTAAAGGATACAAAGTTATTGAGTTTTGTAAACAGATTAGATGTGCAGGTCATCTATGTAGCATTTTTCATTTGGATTGCATGTAGACCAGTTCAGTACCCATACCCTTGTCTTCCACAGCTTTATCATGTGTGCAGCATGTGGTTTTGCACTGTCTTGTTGAAAATGCAGCTTGAGCAAATTTTGAGGGCAGCATATGTTGCTCTAAAATTTCTGTGTGCTTTTCTGTGTTAACGCTGCAAATAACCTAACTATGGCAGGCCTTGAATACACATTTCCACTGTGTGATTATCCATTCTAGCTGTCTCTGAGCCCAGAGAAGTCGACACAGCTTCCAAACATAGTTAATATCAAGCCTCTTTTTTGCAAGGTAAAGTTTAGTGCCATTTCTGAATGTAACTCCTTAATGTAGTGCTTAAAAATAACAAAAGTTAAAGTAAACCCTTGCCCATGTGGTTCTATCAGCTATTCAGCTTAATTTTGCACCCTTGACCTTTTTGCACCAGATTCCTTGAATTGTTTGATGATGATGATATTCACTGTATATGGATAAATATGCAAACCCCTTCCAATTATTCTTTGAGGTGCATTTAAAAAAAATATTTCAATAATTTTCTCATGCATTTACTGACAAACTGGAGATCCTATGTCCATCTTTGCTCATCAAAGTCTCTGCCTCTATTAAATCATTACAATCCGTTTTTGAAGTCACTGGTGTAAAGTCACATCATTATTATTATTTTAGTATTCCTTTCTAGCCATGAATGACCACGTTATCACTTTCTGTAACGTTTTATAGGCCTGAAAGGCATGAATGAATGTATATTTATTAACAAATGAAATGAAGTTAACCAGACAAAAAGTATCTAATACTTCATACTGTCTGCAATGAAAGACAAGTCAAAGTAAATGTAAGAAATGGCTACATAAGTTACAATGGAAACAAACAAATCTTTTTTATTATTCCAGAGTTGCACGTCCATAATGCATTCACAAGTAAAATACATATACAGGCTTTCCCATTCTAGTCAAGTTATTTCTACATCTTAAAAAACAAACATTGGAAAACATTGGTTTTCTCAAAAAAGCTTTCCAATGATCTAGGCCCACAGCCATAACTGAACAGTTAGTTGAAAGTGGCAACAAAATTTCTTAAATGTAATGAGGAAGAAACCTTGGCAGCCTTCATTTAATATGTAAACATTAAAGGTTAGTTATGTGTTTAAAAGAATAATAGTTTAAATAACAGATGCTAAATGTTAAAATATGTGGAGATATAATAAGTAATTAATGAGAATGTAATATTATGAATATAATACAAGAGAGGATCTAAAACTGTATGATACAATAGTATTACATTTCCTTTTTAAAAAATCTTGTTTTATAGAAGACTTTTGAGTTATTTAGTACAGTAAACAGTCACTGTAGATTCTCCTTAGTAAGTTTTAAGACTCAAGAGGGAGTTATGGTCCTCTGTGTTCTAAGTAATGGTGCAAGTACACAACTGGTGTCAGATGAACAGCCTGAGTGGAGACAGAACAGGTGTTAGGTTTCACATTGGCTACTGTTAACATAAGTGCTTGACAGCAATTTTTTTTTGTTTAATACAGTTGTGCTTGTTGACTTTGAAAGCATTACTATAGTTAAAGACATTATAATTGTTGGACAGTTTCATATAGATATATCATCTATAATAATTAAACTAACGATTTTATGTAAACTTTTAGTAACAATGTACATTAAGACAGTTCCTCTGTGTATCTAAAACAGGGTACAGTTCTTGACCGAATTGACTTCAATGTGGAGCAAGCCTGCATTAAAACAGAAGATGGTCTAAAACAGTTACAAAAGGTAAAACTCTTTATCCACTGATTTCCATGGTTATGTTTATGCCTTTAAGCTCACTTGCTATGATCTGTGAGCCAAAAAAATATGTCTAGAGCTTATTAAAGCTGGCCTTTGTTTACTTACCTGGAAAATGTTTACACTGAATTTTCTAGCCTTGCCCTCTATAGGAGGTCACTATCTTCAGTATTCAGCCTAGATCTCTGCAAGCATTTCCAAAACAGAGTTGTTTCACTTTTGTGAAAACTTTACTCCTTTAACAACCTTCGCAAGTGCCAGGTTGAAAATGTTTGTATTGATTAATTATGATCATTTTTGTTATCATAGGGATACTTTGTGTTATTTTGTTAATTCACTAGGAAAAGATGGATTGATAAATATGTGGAACCATATATTACTTATTAAAACACTAATTAGTGCAAGTTTTATGTAATCTGACACTGTATTAGCAAAATAATTCACAATACACTAAGTTCTTTGTATGTTGTATTTTTTTTCTTTTTAGGCTGAACAATACCAAAAGAAAAACCGCAAGATGCTGGTGATTTTAATCCTCTTCGTCACAGTCATCATTCTAATACTTGTTTTGTTTGTAAAAAAGCTTTAGTGGTGTGCCTCTTAAATATCAAAGGTGAAGTTTCTGAGGAACCAAAGGGCACAAAATATCGAGGTCATACAACGGTGCCCACTATTAACTGTACTCTGCAGTGTCTGGAGCCCTGTACATGAAACAGCACCAAGTGTTTTCCCTGTTTGCAGTATTGAAAGCTGCCTACATCCCAAAATGGTTTCCATCTGACTGTCTTGATCATGGAGGGGCAGGCAGAACAGTGGCTTCATCACTGCCATTACTGTCCTGAAAATCAAAGTCAAAAGCTAAAAGACTGCTTGATATTGTATATTTAGTATAGTCTTATCATACCATTGTTTATTTTCTTTTCCTTAATTCAGTTATCAAATACCAATAGCAAAAATAACTGCAGCAGTAGCAAACAAATGGTTCTTGCAAATAGAGTATATTCTAGACTTGTTTGTTTGCTTTTGTTGATCTCAATTGATGTTTGTGAATCATTAATTGTTGAGGCATTAGGTCTGGTCCAGTCTTGATTCCGCAAGTTCTGAGTGTTGACACTGAATGATGTGATTATTTATTGTGATAAATTGTATTACTGACCTTTTACCTCAGAGTCCTTTCTCGATACAACTCAGTTCTGTGTGTGAAAACAAAAGACTCACTACTTACTCTATATTGCCTATTCTGTAATCTTAAATGGAATTGTTTGATCTTTTATGAAGAAATGTATCCGTACAAGAACAGTCCCATGAAGGTGGAAATGAATGATCAGATCTGAGCAAAGTTTTTTTTTTTTTTTTTTTTTTAATGCACACATCTCCAGTAGCTGTTCACTTTTATGTCATAATCCTCAGCAGGGAATGTACCCAGGCCCACTGACATAGAGTTCCAGTAGCTGGTTCCTATCCACTGAGCCAATGAGGCTGTTGATTTGTATGGAACAATATTAATGTAAATAAGAGCCCTTTCAAATATTGGTGGAAACCTTACAACTGAAAGGAGGCTTGTCACTCTGTTATGCCACCTCTGGCTTGGATACATGATAAAATACAATTGGGCATTCCCAATCGGCTCCAAACAGGTTCCATATGGTTTTCTTGTGGCAAACTCACCCCTGAAGACTTTAGTCAAAGCTGGCCTTTGTCTGGTCCCAAGGAGAACATGGATTATTTAGTAAAGACAATTACGGTTCCAAGCCATAGCAGTCCAGGTTTCTTATTCACAACACCACTGGCTGGCTTTCTGGGTACAGTGACAACAAATTGCCTTCTGCTAAACGACTGGAAAGGGTCCGAGCAGAGGTGTGTGTGTGTGTGTGTGTGTGTGTGTGTGTGTGGGGTGAAGGTGCCAGCTGTGTCTCAATTGTGGACCTGTGGGACCTGCTGACAAGCATGAGCAGATCAAATGATCCTTTCTGCTTGTGATATGTCTGGGCTATCCTAAGACTGTTTGCATGTTTGTGTGTGACCTCATGGAACCACAGCTTCCAACACCTAACAGCTAGGTCAGAATGCACTAGAGGACGGGTAGTTCATCTAAACAATGACGAAACGACGTCAAAACAATTTCTCTCAGTCTCAAATCCTGTGAGCTGAGCAAAATGTCTATCAGTCAACAATCTCTCACCAAGAGGTACACTGCCCAAAAGTAGTTTCTAAGAGCCTTGTTATAGAGCAGCAAGAGAAGCATTTTATGCTGTTCTGTGGCAAAACCTAGTGTCTAATCAAACCACACCTGTAATTTGTTTTACTTATCTGCCTGAGACAGTTTTGCAGTGATCTGACATTTCTTCCTGGATATGTTTTTGTTTATTTTTTTGTCAGTGGGTATAATTAAATGTTGCAACTTGAACCTATGCACACTTCCCTTGCCTGCATTACATCACTACATTACACGTACATCCTGTGAGGGCTGATGAGATTGTAAATTACTCTAAAGGCATCTGAAAACTCTTGTTTGAAGGTTAGCTTCCCATTATGGTTGGTGGAATTGATGTCTTCAGTCTTAGGAATCCCTGTTTAGACATATTTGTCCAGCAGTGTGTTTAGTGCTTGAGAAAAGGACCCTAATCCCATGGAAAATACCCAAGTCCACTCACCAGTGCATTTTTTCTGCTGCTTAATCATAATACTCAAAAATCTAAATAATAGCCATATGAATCTCAACAATATGAATCTGAATATTCTGGGACATATTCACCTAGCAAAACTGCACTTGCTTTTACCTTTTTTCCATAGGTTGGTCTATATATATTTATATGTATAAAATAGTGTGGGTTATGATGTAATAAGTGTAATATTTTTCCTTGTTTTACAAGTAATTACATTACATATTTCATTTGTTATTAAAATGTAGTTTTACATGTAATAACTTTAGATACACTGTTACTGCTTCCTACCTAGTTGACAGGTCATTTTGAGTATTGTGGAGAGGATCCTCATCCCGCAACTGACCACTGGTGTCCCACCATGCTCAGTCCTTGGTCCTCTCTTGGTTCTCTTGTCCCTCTACATTCGCTCTTTTGGTGAGGTTATATCATCACATGGCTTTTCACATCACTGCTAGCCGATGGCACCCAACTAATTCTTCCTCCCTCAGACACCCAGGTCTCTGCCAAGACCTCAGCCAGGTATAGCTGACATATCATCATGGATGGTGGATCACCTTTAGCTAATCCTGGCAGGACAGAAGCATTACTCTTTTCAGGTGACTCTTGTCCCCACCAGGACCTTGTCTTCTAGTATCTTTTCTCTAGTACATTTTCACAAACTGCTCATTTCACAGTTTTTTTTTTTTTTCATATAACGGTTTATTGAACAACCAAGTCAATCAATACATATAAATGTACATAGCTTGTATGGTTTGTTGTAACCTGCATGTCATGATCAACTGAAAATGGCAACTAGGCAGTAAAAGTTGTGCTGTGACTACATTAACATTTCCATTTTGTGTTGCTAGTTTGGGGCAACAATCTGGTTTTGATAGGGCAATGGTTAGATACCTAAGGGCTCATGTACTAAAGTTGTATACGTACAAAAACATTGTGTAAACCAGATTTCACGTTCACTGTCAGATGTACTAAGCGTAATTTGAATGTGTATTCCCTCAGGCCTATTTCATTTCAGGCTTTCATATGTTTTTCATGTGTTTTTGTCAGTTAGAAACACTTAAGAGGTGAGGCATTGAAATTGCAAATATATCATTCACGCACTGATTGTAGTAAAGTCAGTCAGTCATTCAGACAGTTTCATTGGTTAACCGAAGTAATCATTCATCAACATGTATCCGTTTAGCCTAGATTTTTTGCAAGCATGCGTAACATGTTGCAATGATCGATCTATAGGTTTGACATGGCAGCGTTGGCTAGAAGATATTGCGAATGGCCCAATTCGTCGAGAGCATGTTTTTCGTGACCATTATGATTTTTTGGCAAGGAGGCACGCATTGCCAGTTCCCTTACTGGTGCTGACAATGCTTGAGTGACTGCACACACATTGCTATAAAGGCACCATCTGAGGAGGATTTTTCTTATGTGAATAGAAATCACTTTCATTCCATAAACATGCAAATAATCTAAGATGCACCTCACTAATGCATGGTGGCCTGGATCAACCTACGAGTCGTACATCGTAACAAGCAGCATGGTTGGGATAAGGCTACAAGCTGGCAGAGTGCATGATGGGTGACTTCTTGGTAAGCAATTTATTTAATGCATTTAAAATTGAAATTACAGCTTAGAAGAATCTATTTAAAACATAGGTATGCCATAATAAAAAGAATAGTTAAAATAATTGTTTAACTGTTTAGGGGATAGCGGTTACATGCTCAGGATCCTCACAATCTTCTCCTGTGACTGCAGCACAGCACACGTCAGGACCCGACCGGTCAGCTCAGCGCTGGAAGTGGAGGGACCGTTTCTTTTTTAAGTTCAGCTACAGTCCAGTACAGTTGCATTTATTATTTATGCCAGAGGACAAATGAAAGCTTTTTTGCCCTCTACCTCCAACAGCAAAACCTCCAACTCACAATCTGTGAAGTTCATTTACCTCGCCATGTTCCCGATGAGAGCATTCCAAGGCCTATTGAAACTAATTAGCATAATATAATCTGTGTACCTGAGGGAGGGGACTGGGTGGAGTGTTGTGCTTGTGCGCTCAATTTCAAGTTGATTGCGACGTACTAAGAGAATGTGAGTGGGATTGTTCTTATGTACGGTTTGATAAATCTGTGCTTTTTTGTGCGTATGGAACTTTCCAGCTCTGAGCGCATGCAACATTTTAATAAGATTTCCACGCAAGTCTTAGTACATGTACATAATTTTGACATGCAAACATGATTGACTGTATCTGAGGGAAGTGAGCAGCAGATGTAGAACTAACAGTGCAGTACATGCTAGTTTATGAGATACATTTTACACTGCTCACAACATTTCTTCATTTTGAAATATCCCATCATTTTTGTGAGCAGTACAGTTGAAACTAGTTAGTAAATCATAGAGAGAAATGGACGTGTGTCAGATTAACGCAGCGTAAAGGGATGCAATGCTCTCCTTTAACTTGAACTTGTTGAATTTCTTTTCAGGTTTTGAAGTAATAAGTAATCATACTAATCATGTTAGTGCTGGATTGTCTGGAATGATCACTTTTAAACCTAAACATCCACAATATCCTAGAAATCCATGATATCCAAAGTAATTCAACATCATAATTATAAATATATGTGAAAAATGTGTAAACATTTCTCACCCATTCAGATAGAGTTCAGAAAAACTGATATGTTAAATCAATCAACCTCAAAATTGCTATATAATTTTCTTTTACCCATAGATGGAGTACATAAATAATAAAAAGTGGTGGCATTACATTCTTCACAGATTTAGGTAGGTTTGAAGAATCCAATTTTCCTGAGAAATCGTACCATAAGTGGTACAGACACAATAGTGATACTAATACGGACTGGGGCAAAGAGCTTGTGAACAGCGTAGGCTAGCACAAATGTGCTAGTACCTGCAGCCGTCTTCGACTGAACCACAGATTCACTGAAGCCCAGTTTACAGAGAACAGCAGTCATGTCGATCCCACTGGATAGAAACAAACATGAATCAAATGTACACATAGCTAGAAATAAACTGTATAAATAAATAAATAAAAATAATAATTAAAATTAAGTATTAGGCATTTCATATAAAAGTTGGTAAGGTTTTTTTTCTAATAGGTGGCCTTTTTTCAGATCAGGATTATACCAAATACGTGTATGTGCATTATATAAGTCCAAGCAACAGGGCATCCCTTATTTGCATGTTTGGCTACCTGAGAGGTAGATACTTAAAATACTTGTGCAACCCCAATTTCAATAAGTTTGGATGTTGTGCAAAACATAAAAACTAAATATAATGATTTGCAAATCCTTTTCAATATTCAATTGAATACACTACAAAGACAACAGATAAACTTGAATGTTTTTGCAAATATTCACTCATTTTAAATGTAATTCCTGCAACATGTTCCAAAAAAGTTGGAACAGGGGCATGTGTACCATTGTGTTACATCACCTTTCCTTTTAACAACACTTAATATGCATTTCTGAACTAAGGACACGATGTCCATGATTTCCAAAAACAATTTTAAATTGTAATTTTTGACTCATCAGACAACAGGACACTTTTCCACTTCAGTGTCCCGTCGGTGTTTCTGGCTGTTGTTGATGTTGGCTTTCACTTTCCATGGTACAGTTTAATTTGCACTTGTAGATGGAGAGATGAACTGTGTTCACCAAGCAAAGGTTTTCTGAAATGTTCCTGAGCCCATGTCATAATATACATTACAGAATGATGTCGGTTTTCAGAATGAAGGTCATGGGTATTCACTGTTGGTTTTCATCTTAGCCATTCACTTTTTCCATTCAGATTTCTCCAGATTCTCAGAATCTTTTGATAACATTATGGATTGTAGATGACCCAATAATGGCACTCTCCTGTTTCCAATTAACCTGTTCACCTGTGGTGAAGTTTGGAATGTTCCAAACTTGTTTTTGAGTATTCTTCAACTTTCCCAGTCTTTAGTTCCCTGTCCCAACTTTTTTGGAATGTGTTGCAGGCATCAAATTTAAAATAAGTGAATATTTGCAAAAAGAAATCCCAAAAACACAAAGTTAATCCGTTTTAACATTATATATCTTTACCTTTTAGTGTACTCAATTGAATATATGTTGAAAGGATTCATAAATCATTCTATTCTGTTTGTAGTCATGTTATACACAACGTTCCAACTTTGGAATTAAGAGTTGTACTTTGGTAGTCACACACTACCAACAATGAATGTGAATGCTACAAACAACAATAAACATGTAATAAATAATCCCTGTACAATTAGTTTTTGATAACCTTTGTGCTATCTAGCAAATTTTAACCTTATAAATACACAGATAACAGTCTCACCTCGACAGAGCAGCATAAGTAATTCCAAGGGAACATAGGGATATTCCGATGTGAAATGACACACCAACAGCACCATATTCCTTAAAAATCTTCTTCAGCTGATTTGTTTTACTTTGCTTCTCCTCAGGCTCAGGCTTCTTGGCTTCCTCATGTGGCCTCTCAGAAAGCTTCAATGAGAGAAAGAGAACATATATTTTGATAGCAGTACAATATAATCACATTTTAATTGTGCTCTGTGCTGTACACACACACTATTTACAGTGGGTATGGACTACTGTTCATACATTTCAGACCTGTTTCATTGCAGACATTTTCAAAAAAGTTCATTTTATTTCTTATTAATGTACAATCAGCATCCCATCTTGACAGAAAACAAGACAAAGATATTTTTGTTAATTTATTTAAAAAAAGAAAAAAAAATTACATGGTCATAAGTATTCAGACTCTTTTCTGTGATAATCATATTTAACTGTCTATAATATTTAAGCTGTCCATTTCTTCTTATCCTTCCTGAGATGGTTCTACTCCTTCATTGGAATCCAGCTGTGTTTAATTGAACTGATTAGACTTGATTAGTAAAGGCACACCGGTCTATATAAGACCTCACAACTCACAGTGAAGGTCAATGCAAATGATAACCATGAGGTCCAATGAACTGCCCAAGGA
>JAUZST010010964.1:0-12148 GCA_034779995.1 Parotocinclus haroldoi | reverse complement strand
CCATATCTCGCTGACCCGCTTTGTATCCGCTCTAAGTGGCGACTTGTGGCTTCTTTTTCTTATTCGCTCTCACGTCCCTTGGTCCGATTAAACAGATTTTTGGTCCAAATAAGCTACTAAAATTACACGTATATAATAGGATTTGTTTCGGTACTTTAGGATTTGGTCTGAATAAGCAGCTGCTCCCATTAACCAGATTTGACTGTGTATATATATATATATATATATTGATGGACAAAGAAATTCTTGAGTTTGTGTTTTCCTTTGAGCAGGAGATTAAATTAATACATACACATTCACATTCATTGAGTTTTAAAAAAGTTAAAAAAATAAAGCACCCAGGTAGAAATGTTGGATTGCTGCAAAACTCTGTGTGTAGTTAGGTTAGAGGCAGATGTAAATAATTACAGATGTGGTCTGATTAGACACTGGGTCTAGTCATTAAGTGCCTATAAGCCGGCTGCTGTGACTCATTTGCATAGATCCTCCACCCTCTGTTAGCCAAACATGGCACCCCAGCTGGTCCAATAAATGCGTTTTTGTTAACAAATCTGGTGACCAAGTCAAGGCAGCGTTGCAACCCGCAACCCACATGGCCGCAGGACTGTATCACAATTAGGGGTGACCGGCAGTCAGATGCGACGGCTCTCCAGATCATCGCATGAGCAGTTGGGGCAACGTGATGCTTTACAGCCAAGGCAGGATTGACGTGCTCACCACGAAGCCCAAACACTCTAACCAGACCGTCGCCGGAAACCCAACAGAACCTGGATTCGTAGCTGAAGACGATGCGGCTCCAGTCCGTAGCAGTCCAGTTTTCTTGTTCACAAGACATTTTGGTAGCCTCCCATCTCCCCAAATTATGTCCATATGTAACTGGCTACTACCAATCTGCCCCTAGGTGTGAGGAAATGTCAATAACTGAGGGTGTAAAGCCTTATGGATAAACCGCTTATTAAAGCTGATGGAATGTACTTTCATTTTATTCATTTCCATTTCTCTGTTGCATATGGACAGCACAACAAACAGTGTATATTTTTTCTCACAGTTTGGCCCAACATCAAGTATTACAGTTCTGAGGTATAACTCCATGTAACAGCTATACTATTTTTGATATTTGAACTTCGACATAGACAAAATGAAACAGTTAACCGTATGGAACACATCAATTAACAATCAACAAAAGTACAGCGTAGAAAGAAAAATGGCACTTTGGTTCAACTATAAAAAAAATATAACACATATCCACTCAGCATAGAGAAGTGCATGCAGTTCTAACGACAACATTCAAACAATTAACAAACCCGTTACAGCCATCGTCCATTAAAAGGCAGTGTGCGGCATAGTGGATTTAGGGTTCATTTTTTTTTAGGCCTTCCTGACTATACGAATACTTTTTTTCCAGTCCCGTCTATTTGTCCTTACAGACATGCTGCTGACCCTCCATTTCCCATGACAGATACGGGCACTGAGAGGAGAGGAGGAGAAAAAAAAACAATGATACACAGTGAGAATCAAAAGTCTGAGACCACAAGTGAAAATGCTTTCTAAATTCAATACGATGTTTTCCGTTACACATTTCAGAATTGATTAGTATGAGGCATGTTGCCACTTTTGCTATAAATAACATGATTTCCATAAGACTGGGCAACATTTGATGGCCCACGTTCTCCCAGCATCATTTTACAACATTCCAAACCATTTTGTGATGATACTGAATGCTTAATTCTCGCTTCAAGAGTGCCCCCAGTGAGTGCGAGAAGAGTGCTCGGTGGGTTTTGGGTCAGGTGACTGTATACTGTATAGGAAGGTCCATCAGCACAATTTGAACTTGTGTATACATTGTGTATTCCGTTTGTATTTGAGAATTTAGTAGACACCCTTTATCCAGAACCACCTACAGTGGAGGAAATAATTATAGTTTGCCCACTTAAAGAAAGATTTTAAGGGTAGGTTTATTTGAACACAGAGATAGAACATCTAAAATGACATTGTATAAAAGATAAACATTTATTTGCATTTTGCAGAGAGAAATAAGTATTTGATCCCTCTAGCAAACAAGACTTCATACTTGGTGGCAAAACCCTTGTTGGCAAGCTCAGCAGTCAGACGGTTTTTGTAGTTGATGATGAGGTATGCGCACAAGTCAGGAGGCATTTTGGTCCACTCCTCTTTGCAGATCGTCTCTAAACCATTAAGATTTTGAGGCTGTAGCTTGGCAACTCGGACCTTCAGCGAAACCTCTATGGGATTAAGGTCTGGAGACTAGGCTAGGCCACACCATGACCTTAATGTGCTTCTTTTTGAGCCACTCCTTTGTCGCCTTGGCTGTACGTTTTGGGTCATTGTCTTGCTGGAAGACCCAGCTATGACCCACGTTTAATGTCCAGGCGGAGGGAAGGAGGTTGTTCAAATCCCACCTGCCAAGGTGCCACAGTTGGGTCCTGGAGCAAGACCCTTAACCCACAACTGCTTGGACTGTAAGACTGTATTAATTGTAAGTCACTCTGGATAAGGGCGTCTGTTAAATGCCGTAAATGTAAATATGTAAATATTTATATAAACACGGTTCTTTTATTCTTTTTTGTTTCTTTTTTTCATAAAGAGTAAAGAAGACCCGACGTATTTACTTTTGATTCTAGTTCAGTTTTACTCTGTATTCTGTTCTCTTTTGATCCAGTGCTACAGCCAGCAGGTTTAGGTCTCAATTTAACGTTTACTGTCCCGCAACCTTTTCCCTGGCTTTGAAGCTTCTGCTGCTCTGTCGAACTAAAGTGTACTTGTAATAAAAGTCTATCAAATCCACTACGGGTATCTCAGGTACCTGAGCAAATTCTCAGTGCTATTCTGTGCCTATTTGCTTGAAGTGTCATAGAAATAAATATTGTATTAAGTAAATAGTGATATTGTATTGTAAATAGTGATATTAAGTGAACAGTGGCTTAAGTACACTGCTCTCAAAAAAGAGGGGATATATCAGAATGAGATATCCCATAATGAAATACCCCCTCATTTCTGTGAGCAGTGTACCTGCGGCCCTGCCCCTTGTCATCGGCTCATGGGCATAGGCGAACATAGGCGAAACAACATTTCCATTTACACGCACCACCGACTACACAAAGACTGAGACAAGTTGAAGACACAATGCTGTGCCATCACCTTGAGCGCCAGGTCAGAGCTGTGCGCTTGTGCGTCTTGGCTGCTTGTGCTCGGTACTCCATCAGTCCACACACGAGCTCGTGAGCGATCATCACATACAGGAGCAAGATGAGCACAGCAGGCTCCATCACTCGGTCCAAGGAGGTGAGGGCGGCATCTACGCAGAACAACGAGTGGACGAAGGCGTGGGCTGAGGGCGCCAGACGATCACGAAGTCTTTTCCGTGGTCCGTGATCATTCACACTCACTCGGCGCGGTCCGGTGCACAGGCTCGCCCGTCCCGACGTTTCCTCAGAAATCGCGCTGGCTTGTGAGTCGTAGCGCTGCTTGAGAGCAGATTGAACGGCGCGTGAGGATGTTGCCGTGGAGACCTCCCAGTTGCTAGGGGTGTCGTTATGCTCGCCGTTTCAGCATCTATTGAACTACAAGGCTGTACGTTGTCAGATTAACATTTCAGCTTGGCTTCCAGAGCTATGTCTGGCACAAATCACAGCACATGATTTAAAAAAAAGAAGAAGAAAGAAACGGCACTTTGGACATCTAAAAAAGTCCTTTCAAAAATGACTTTCCCAGTTGTCTCAAAGTATCGGTGGTCAGCATCAGAATACAAATCGCCTAAGCAATGTTTGCACACTTTTACATTAGACACACCTGGATTCAAAATGTAAGGGAAATACCTTGTTTTGGTATTTCACGAGCAAGAAAGCAAAATGCTTCCCCACACCACGTGATGTTTATCCAACACCTCTTGGCTCTTCACCTCCTGAACAGGCTCCCTTCTACAGTTTGTCTCCAGCAGGCATGGCTTATGTACATAGGGTCCATGTGTAAGTCAACAACAAACAGTAGGGACACTTCGAGACACAGATGTCACCTGCAAACATTTCAACATCTACAAGCTCCAGAACTGTTTGTGTCTGCAAGGCACATCCATAGTATCACTGGAAAATGTTCTTATGGATACTGGGTGTAAGTTGTTGACTTTAGGTTTCAGGGCATCTAGGTTTAAATCCTGCAAAATTGCCTACAGTGACCAAAATGAATTCATGAAATAATCAGGCATGCATTCGATTTATATCCATTTGGATGGAATAAAAGCCTAAGTCGTACGTGGCTCTTACTTGCGTGGTTCAACCGTTCTTGATTTCAACACTTGAGCTTCTGCTGCCACCTTGTGAAAGGTGCCGTGCGGCGCCTTCCGGTTTAACGACCTTTAAAAACAACTCATTCATTCATTCTCTTCTCCTTAATCCACACAGGGCCAGCCGGTGCCCACCCGGCAACTCTGGGCGCAAGGGCAGGAACAACCCCTAGACGCCAATATATCGTAGGACACACACAGTCATGCACACACTAAGGGCCATTTTAGAAACACCAATGAACCTGACACGCATGTCTTTGGGCTGTGCGAGGAAACCGGAGTACCCGGAGTAAACCCATGCAGACTCCATACAGAAAGGGCCCGGGCCGCTCCACCCTGGGGTTGAACCCGGGACCTCCTTGCTGTGAGGCAGCGGTGCCGCCCACCGATCCGCGGTGCTGGCCTTAAAAGCAACTCGGATAACAATAAACGTGACCTTTACTACCATATTCAACAAGATTTAAGGCAGGACTGTAACATAAGAGAAAGAAGGTTCCTGTAACGTCCTAAAAATATGGCATATGACCTCACAATATGCTTTCTGTGTGCACACTGTCGGCTAGCTAACGGCACAGGCCGCAAATATAGCATAACTAGCACGTAACCTATACTTTTATTAAAGTCCAGTAAGAGTAAGACGGGACTCGAACCCATTAATGTAGACATTTATATATTGAAACAACTGAACGACATACTCTTTCCGCATAAACGCAGGTACAACTTGGTGCTTAATTATAGAAATTTGAAAATATTGTACATGCATGGTAATACATGCTAAGAATTCAAGCATCAAACTAGGTAGGTTGTTCATTAATTACTGTCCACATTTGCACAGAAAGCTGTACGGTGTTAGATTAACATTTCAAATGGGCTTCCTGAGCTACGTCAGGCACAAAACACAAGACATGGCAAAAAAGAGAAACAACAATTTGGACCTCTGAAAAGTTGGCTTCTTTTAAAAAAATAACTGGAAATGGAAAAGTGTTATATACGGCTTCACAACATCTCTATTTGTTTCCGTTCATTTTCTAGGATTAATAACTTCAGCGGTCTATAAGTCCAATATGAAATCACCCTGTGTGTGTGTGTGTGGGGGGATTATTATCTGACAGATCATGTCTTACCATTAACTTAAATCATAAGTGGTTACTCCAGCTCATTAATATCAAGATCACTCAGGATATCCTTGTCCTCATCCTCCTCTATGGGACAGGTCCGAGGGGGATGCGAACGCTGGTCCCTCGATTAGCCAGTCCGGCTGAGAACTCGTTAATATTGGAGGTAGTATTTCGCTCTTAATACTTCAACACAATGTACAGGTTTGAAATTTGACATCATTTTATATCAGAAACGCTGGCTAGCTATCCGTTAGCAGCTATCAGGATTAATCGGATCAGAAAGTAAAAGAATTAATAAATAAATGCTTACACTCTTTCTTTTGCTAAACTCTGTCCTGTTTCAGTTTACTGTCTTTCTGTTCCTTAAGCATGTGCATTATACTCCCACTAATGACCAGGGTTAGGAAGTATTTTGGAGTCTGTGTGTATCAATGATAAACCCTACAAAGTAATATAAGCAGTTCTTCTGCCGTGGCGTCGCCTGATTTGGTCCGTCAACAGACAAAGTCATCAGTGATCTTGGCCTACCTCGAGCTGATGCACAAACTCAGAGTTCTGCAACATATTAAGAGACTCCACAGTTACTTCATATCATGCTTTAACACCCGCACAGACGTGTTTAGAACATACTCACGTCGGTCCTGATGGAAGGTAAGTGCACACGATCCTCCTGGGGAAACAACGAGACATTAATATAGCTAGAACATCTAACCTACTTCATGTCTTTTAAACGCGAGTAGTGACACAGTGGAACGGACGCTGTTTGTGAAACCATCCAAGTAGGAAATGAAATGATTTTTGGCCCCAAAATCATGCAGTACCAGAAGCGATGAGACACTGTTGTGTGTCAAAAGTAATCCAAATACAAAGGTGGATACAAAGGAAAACCCTGATTTGGGCCAACGTAAACTCGAGGCTATATTTATATTTTGCTGCTGTATTTAGCTCCACCGTTTTAGGATTTTACAATCCTACATTTTAAACGTTGATTTGCCTCTGAATGTTGGCCAGGTTACAAACGGCAGTTCCAAAGAAATGTTTAGAATATGTGAAAATGGCCAGTTTGGTTCCAAAAAAGTTCAAATGAATGAACAGACTGGATTGACAAGGATCGGTTGTTTCAACAATAGCGCACAGCTCACCAAAATGAGGGGATAAATGAATATATTACATTTTTGTGAGCATAGCACATAGCATAGCACAAACTTATGAGCTCCTTTTGTATTTTATGTTTCCATTTTGTGATGCATGACCTTATAAATCTGAGAACATAATGTTTTAAAAAGTAATCTGATCCGGCCATCTGTCGCCACCACCATTTTTCTCAAAGATAAACGATACTTACATCTACAACATATATTTCATTTTCAAAGCCTTGATAGGATTCCACGAAGGTCTCGGCGTGAGCGCTGGCCCTTTCACGGTTCGTCCGGTAGAAGTACAATATAACAGCTAAAAGCAGCGTCATTAAAATGACGATCATTACTGAGGCAGCTACGGTTCCTGAAGTGTCAGACGATTCTGAGTTTGAACAAAGGGTATCGGTTAGAAAGCCCAAAAACAACCTGCTGCTTGTTTTCGACTTTCTGTTAGTGTTTTCTACATTTAGAATTAGATTCATACTTTTCTGGTCCGTGTGCTCTCCAGTGCAGTCGATGCCAACGGTGTAGCCAAAATCATCCAGGGCTAGAACTCCGCCCACTCCTTTAACTCCCTCAAATACAACCTGTTACGTCCACAGACAGACAGAAGAAAGCTTAACGAGGACATGTTGTTTCTCTTTTGTAAAGTGCACCACAAATCTGTCGTCGTTTACAGCAAACGCCCTCATCTCTAAGTCGCCCCACGTTTCGGCTCATGTTGGAATCTACTTAGTTCTTGGGATATGATGTAAAAATGACCTGTTAGAAGCGCTATACCTGGAATGTCTTACTTACTTGGTACTCCTGCTCTGACTTGATGTTTAATCTGAAATGCCTCCAGTTCTCAACAGCCTCTGTGAGGCTCCAAAGCTCACTTTGGGACCCCTCAGACAGCCGCCACACCACCAACCTGCTGTCAACTTCAGAGAAAAGAGGAAAGACCAGCAGTTCTCTTAACAGTGTTTAGCATTTAACGCTTTGAGATGTTTTATACTGCGTGACACTGAGGCAACGTGATATCCCACGCATACAGAGCTCGTCACATAGCACTTACATGCAGCAGACTGGTAAGCCCAAAAATACAGGCAAGTTCCTTTGGTGGGGGGCAAGGGAGGACTCAGGAACCAGGCATTGTGGCCACTGGTGTCCCGTGGAGTATAGGGAAGGAAGAGGAAGTGACCTAAGAAGAGCAGGGGGGTTTTGGGTTATAACTGTAATACGACAATCCATGACGAGAAGTGACACATCGTTACCAAATGGCAAGTTTAACTGACATGTTGACAAACATAGGCAAATCAAGTGTTTGACTCAACCGATTTAAAAATGTAGGTCAGATTTAAATGCAGGCAAATGTACTACATATTGCTCTTTACAACATTATTTTCAAGGCAAAACACTACACTAATACCGGGTAGGCCCTGGAGGCCACTGAAGAACAGTGTTATGCTTTTGATGGGTGGATCGATCGGTCGATCGATCAATAGATAGATGAATAGATACTTTATCAATCCTGGAGGACTTTAAAATCGCAGCAGCAAGTTACATAAAATCAGGAGTAAACTGAACGGTATCTATAAAAGTATCTATAAAACACACAACACTCAGAAATCGCATTACAACAGGACCTAAAGGTACACATGAAGGTCTTAATACGGTTACATTGTAAGGTTAAACTGTATTAAAACTAATTCAAACAATTATAAATGCTGTTTATTTTTAATACAATGTAACCTCACGACTGAACCGTAATAACATTTATGAACATGTAATAGCCGCATGAAACCAGTTTGAAACCTTTTATGCAACTATCCATTACAAGATGTGTACGTTCTGGTCATGAAGGGATGCACACGGTCAGCAACAATACTCAAACACGCTGTAGCACTGCAAAGTCAAATGGATTTCTATAGCGCTTTTTACAACGGAGCATTGTCTCAAAGCAGCTTTACAACCGTATCTTGTCTTAAAATGCCAGTCCCAAACTGAGCAAGCCTAGGGAGACAGCGGCGGGGAAAAACTCCATGAAAGTAGAAGGAAGAAACCTTGGGAGGACCAAGACTCAAAACGGGACCCGACCTCCATGGGTGGCCTAGATGTTAATTAAATAAATACTTAACAGTATATTAAAGTAATAGGACAATTAATTAAATACTAAAATTTACATCGATAATAATATTGAAGTTAGGAATAAAATAAGTAACAAGTATTGATTAATTAGTACTTGCTATTACTGGACCCGAAATATGCAAGCAAAAATTCCCCACTCCATTACAGCACCTCCGCCAGCCTGGATGGCTGGACGACACAAGGCAGGGTTGGTCCATAGATTTAGCAAGTTCAATGCCATGAATGCAGCTTTGAAATTTTTGGGTCCAGTCGTTAACATGCTCTCTATGGTCATTATATAGCTGCAGAAACAGCAAATCGAATGGTGGCCTAAGACTTTTGCACAGTACTACAGTACATACAGGAGATCCTAGACAACCTATCTCGACTGAAATACCTTTTTCATTGCCCAGCGTGTGGTCATATGGCGGAGTGGGATAGTGGGGTTCAGACAGCAGGCTGCTCAGCTCCCAGTCCAAGTGGTCCAGATTGTGATTCTGGGTGTTGCTCCATCCACACAGCCCTCGCTCTAGGTCACACGGTTTGTCTGAGACACAAATCCAAATTGTATGTGAATGGCCAAAATATGATCCTTTGGTTCACCAAATAACTTTACAGGCATTATTTACCTGGTGTGGGACACGCATGAGTTGAATAGCTGACATCATCAATGGCTATATAAGTGTCTTTTCCTCCTTGTCCCTCAACCTCAAACTGCAGCTGATGAAGAAATACAGAGTCGTGTTTGAACAGGCTACGGACCAGAAGGTCCAGAGTTCAAATCCAACCTCGGTTGGGTCCCTGAGAAAGGTCCTTAACCCACAATTGGGTATTATTGGGTATTACTGTATTAACCGTAAGTCGCTCTGGATAAGGGCGTGTGCTAAATGCCATCAATGTAAAACAGCCAAAAATACCACAAATAGCACGGGCTAAAATAAAAGTCAGACTGTGGTGACCAAGTGCGGCATCATGGTCCAGCAACCAAGCCGAGCTGCTACCGTAGGGTCCCGAGCAAGGACCATGATCTACAGTTGCTTGCGTAGTACAGTGCATTGTATGGTTCCATAAGCTGGAAGTCCCTGAAGAAGAACATCGGCTAAATGATAACATGAAAGTACAAATATACCTGCCAGTCCCCGTGGTAGGAAACAGTTCCTGTACCGAGGTGCCAGATGTCTCCCTGATTCAGACTGCTACTGAAGATCTTAATTCTGTCCCGGTTAAGAGGTTGTACATATACGCTCAGAATGCCTGTGAGAGAAATTCACGTACTGATTCAGCTCCTTAAGCGTATTGTTGTATCATGTCGAAAATTACTTCTTTTTTTTCCCTCTGATACCTGGGTTATGTCCTCCCATATAAAACCAGAAGTAGACACACTCAGTATGAGTGACACCGTTGCGTACAGGGGAGCTCAGAGTCATTACACTGCCCTTTGGAAGCACTGCTTCATCACTATGGGCCAGCATGTAGTGACCTGATACAAAAGGCATCGTTTACGTAGCATTCTGCACATCTTTTTCAAAAGAATCTATCAGATTTCATTCACTTTCTGCTCAGCGCTATGGCTCTCTCACCCATCTCTGTCTGAAGGCTGTGGTCCGTCTCGGGGCCGTTACCCGCAGACTTCCAGTTCTGGTGGACCCAAAGGGCGGCTCCACTACTGACGTAGGCACAGCGCTGGCTCTCAAACGAGCACATGGTGGGAAGAGAGCAGGCGCTTTTTACGAATGCCACGTCATCTATAGCCACTTGTCCATCGAATCCGGAACGCACTGCCTCGAAGACCAGCTGAGAGAGAAAGAGAGTCAGTTACATGTAAATTCAACATCAGAATGGGAAGCTTGATCCAAGCGACTCAGCATGGTGGCTTTTGCCAAATGTCGTTCCGACTATTCAGACACGGTTTATAAAGATTGCTGTAATAGACCAAAGGTTCACGACGAAAACATTTTCTTGCTGGGAAATTCCAGAATCTTCAAGCTGAGATACCCTTTGAAGACCAAGGGACATATTTACATTTACAGCATTTAGCAGACGCCCTTATCCAGAGCGACTCACAATTCATACAGTCTTGCATTTCAAGCCATTGTGGGTTAAGGGTCTTGCTCAGGGACCCAACTGTGGCAGAGGTGGGATTTGAACCCTGGACCTTTCGGTCCATAGTCCAGTACCTTACCCACTAGGCCACCACAGTCCCATGCTTTTAACTGAAACAACCTACGGTCCTGCAAGGGTTAAGAAAGAAACGCTTAAGGCATTTTTTCCCTGCAACACTTCACTTTAACCCTTTCAGGACCGCAGGTTGTTTCTATCGCATTTGGTGTGCATTTAAAAGTTTGGGACAAACATGTCCCTTGGTCTTCAAAGGGTTAACTTAAAACATCCATTCTGTACAACAGGGATTATTAGAAAAGCATTATACTGGGAACCTTGAAGCAGGTGGGCTACAAGGGCAACAAGCTGTGGTGTAATGGTGTGAGGTACATTTTCA
The DNA here is from genome assembly GCA_034779995.1 of Parotocinclus haroldoi. NCBI lineage: Eukaryota > Metazoa > Chordata > Actinopteri > Siluriformes > Loricariidae > Parotocinclus > Parotocinclus haroldoi. Next base: position 985 of record JAUZST010010964.1, on the reverse strand, counting down.
AAGCCCAAGGCGAGTGCCGTAAATCATTACAGGTTCTTCGCGATGACGCACAATCTCTGGTGTTCCATTCATTTCCACAAGTTGTTTTATAATAAACAAATCAACACAAACAAAACAAAACAAATCGAAGAAGCCTCACCTCGTACTGAACATGTTGTAAATCTGACATACCTTCTTCCAAAAAGTAGTTCCACAACATTAGTTGTTGCTACGCTCGATCTTGGTCCTCCCAAGGTTTAGAGAGTTTTTTTCCTTGCCACTGCTGCCCTAGCCTTACTCAGTTTGGAATTGGCCATGGAAGATAATCTAATATTGCTAATGTGTATATATATACTGCATCTGTTACACTCCTGTACTCAATACTTAATATTACTATTACTACAAACTTTATTCCTACATTTAACATCTGAGCCACCCAAGGGGCCTGGATTTTTTTTTTTTGAGTTTTGGTCCTCCCAAGGTTTCTGCCTTCCTTTCTAGTATTTAGGGAGTTTTTCCTTTCCACTGTCGCCCTTGGCTTGCTCAGTTTGGCATCACTTGGCGACGCGCCAGTGGAGTGATACCGTTTGAGTAGCCGAGCTGTTACCACAAATATTAGCTCGGTGAAAACTCTTCTCAAACAATCAGACTGTAAGATCAGAGCTAACTGTTGCTTAATAAACTGTACATTGGTTCTAAATAATGCAGAGCTGTTGATGCGATACGATGGATTTACCTGGAAGGAAGTTATTTGTTGGGGGACTAGGCAGTGTCCTTCATGCCACACGTTCCCGTGAGCTCCAGTACGGGTCCATAACAGTTCCTCTGAGTCATCTGGGTAGAGCAGCTTAACACTGAGGGCACCTATAGGTAATCCACAAGTACAGTACATTTCCTTCATTCAATTCAATTCAATTCAATTTGGTTTCTATAGCGCTTTTTACAACGTAGCATTGTCTCAAAGCAGCTTTACAGTAATACAATTATCTAAAAGGCCAATCCCAAG
>JAUZST010010963.1:0-12149 GCA_034779995.1 Parotocinclus haroldoi | reverse complement strand
TAATATTTTAGAGAGGAACGGTAGGTTTGAGATCGGTCTATAATTAGACAGAACACAAGGGTCAAGGTTGGCTTTTTAAATCCGGGGTTTATTTCGGCGCATTTAAAGGATTTCCTTTTTTCTTTTTCCTTTCCTATTTTGAACTTCATATTCATGTATTTTCACACCTGCTTAGCCACAGGGAACCTGGGCCAAACCGGCAGTACAGGACACACGGCAGGAAACAACCCACAAAAACCCACCTAAATAAACTTCAGACTGGTAATGAAACATCAGATCTTTGGAGCTGTGAGGAAGCGGCTATATTTATATTTCCGCCACTTTCATATGTGGTACTGAAATGTAATACAACGTGTGACAATGTGGCCTTAGTATGAACAGCTCCAGCACACTGTGGGAATCCTCGTGTCTGACTGAGAGCTTGGATTCGCCATTCACCACATACTACGTGACTAAAAACATCACTTAAGCAGTTGCTCTATTATGTTTGTTTACATATGAGAGTGCATGTGAGGCGGCTCGATGTTCTTCTGGGCAGTGGCTTCTGTTCAGGAGCATGGCCTGTTTGGACTAGTGTTAGATACTGGCCATGTTAAAAAGGCAACCTGAACAAGCTGTGAAGGAAATTTGATTTGGGCCTGCATTGTGATTGTAGCCTCTGTTGCGTATCAGATTTTAGCATCGTGTCTAAACGTGGCAATGAACTATGACGACATAAGAAATCGGAAACGAGCCGTGTTTACATGAAGCTGTACTGAAACTTTAAGCCCAGATACACAGGAGCAGTAACCGTCATGTCACTGGTAGTTACTTAATTTGACTAAATTAACATAATGCCTGCCCCTGCCGTTAGTAATTACAGGGCTTGTTTTTTGTAGTCTAGTACAGTGGAAGTGTAGGTTGTTACTTTTGGCTGTATGTGTGCATTTCCAGCGTATTTCCCCGAGAACACGCCCTGGCATATTGAAATTAGATGATTCAGGAAATAGAAATAAATTCCATGGAATTTTGCAGTACGGGAAAGTGAATGTGGCACATCTAATAGGTTTCTGCTTTTAAAAAAGTAATCAACATTCTGTCCTGTTGCAAAATATACTGCTCCCAAAAAACGAGGAGATATTTAAAAATCCCCTCATTTTTGAGTGAGTAGTGTACTCACGACATTCAGTCCAATTGAATTTTAGAGTCTATATGAGTCCATTTTACAAAGGTCCAATTTACAGTGCACTGGCAAGACTTTACAAAGACTTTAAACTGGGAATTTAAGAAGAAACATTAATACACGCTCATCAGAAACTGTATTTTGAACTTCGGATGTCCCTAAACTAAATTTAGTGACGTCCAGATAGGGCAAATGTGTTTAACTGGCAAAAACCGTGATTGTTTTTTGATAAATTGTCAATCAAGTTATTTGCTGTTGCAAGCCGTCGCTCATGTTAAGACAGATTGTGAGAGGCTCAATCTTTTTCGTCACATTTTTGGTGCGCAAAATGTCAGTGCGTCCTTATTTGGAAACAATGACTAATAAAAATCAGAGTAATGTAATGTAGAGTAATGTAAATGTAAACTAGTGCTCGCAGAAGGTGCGCGTCTGAATTTTGACAGAATTTTTATCTACAATTTACTCGTTCAAAACATTGTGCAATTGTTGCCAGAAACCTTTGCTGGCCCATAAAGAATGAAAAGTGAGGAGCATGCAGCACAGTGGAAATATTCTGCTTTTGAATTAACTTGCTGTTCAAACTGAGCTGAAAATATTGTCACAGCACCAATGCATATATATATATATATTTTTTTTTTTTTTGCTCCTTTCCGTGCAGCTATAAGAGAGTGGTGACACCGAAACGAGCTGGGATGTCTGTGATTGCCTGCTGGATGGTGGCCATGATTGTCGGATTTACTCCCATGTTTGGCTGGAACAACCTGGAGCAGCTGAAGCGCACCAACGACTCTCTTGGTCCTTACCTGAACATCACCTGTCAGTTCGAGAAAGTGGTCAGCATGGAATACATGGTCTACTTCAACTTCTTTGGCTGGGTGCTGCCCCCTCTTGTGCTCATGCTCGCCATATATGTCGAAATTTTCTACATGATCCACAAGCAGCTCAACAAGAAACTGACAGCCAGCCAGGCCGAGCCCAGTCGCTATTATGGTAAAGAGCTGAAACTGGCCAAATCTCTTGCTCTGGTGCTTTTTCTGTTCGCTCTCAGTTGGCTTCCGCTGCACATCTTGAACTGTATCACTCTGTTCTGCCCCAAGCTTAAGAATAAGATCCTGATCTACGTGGCCATAATACTCACTCACGGTAACTCGGCCGTCAACCCGGTCGTGTATGCGTTCCGCATCAAGAAGTTCCGCACCGCTTTCCTTAGCATCTGGAGGCAGTATCTGTGCTGCCAGAAAGCGTCTCATCGGGTCAATCAAGCAACGAGGCGAAAGGAGATTCATGAGAGGTTCAGACGAAATAACGACATTTGACCAACTGATTAAGCACCTTACAAGTTTGACCGTTGACCCTGCTGTAAATGTCAGTGGGACGCAACGTGGGCGCAGTTAGAGAAACCTCTGTTAGTTTAACCACACTCCATAGCACTGGCCTATGTAGAACCTATTAGTCTGCGTTCTCCTATTTAAAGCTAGCACACATCACCTGTGGACTGCTTTTAGTGATATGAGGTCTCGTATTACACAACATAACAGCGCAGCGTCCGGGACAAGGGCGTCTGGGGAAACGCGCACGTGTGATTTTCGGCTAGCTTTACTTCATGAAGGAGAAGGACGCCGTGGGTGTTGGATCAAGTGGCGCTTTTGTCTTTGCGGTGTATACGTTGGTGAAGATCAAATTATTTTGGACGTCTCTTTTGTGCATTAGGCTAAGAATGGCTGTGCAGATAAAACAGTTGGTTTGATCCAGCACTGCCATGTTTGGCTGGAACACCCACCAATGATGTTGCGGCTAAATGGAAGCGTCCCGATCGAGTGAGAAGCCTTCCCAGAAGAGACTCCATATTAATACCCATGGTTTTTATATGTAACGATCTGGCATCCGCATACTTCTCTTGTGTGTTGTTTCCTTCCGTGTTTTCATTTCAACCGAAAGACGGACACTAAATTCAGTACTAAATTCTGGTTGGCTGAATCAAGCTCAAAGCTGTGACTCGAACCATTTGAATTCTGTATTCATTTGCAGGACATTACAATTATGTTTATATATTTGAGATTTTAATAAATGGGACAAATAAGTGGTGAATTCTAACTAGTGAGTTTTCCTGGTCGCAGCAGCCTGTTCACGTTCATGCAGGACTGTTCCGATAAAGAAACTATGAAGGTTAAACCAATGAAACGGTTATTTGTTGAAACGGATTTGTTTGGGTGGCAATTTTGTGAAAGCAATAAGCCACTTGAGGCTTACTTTTTTTTCTTTAGCAACACCCTTGACCTTTAATAAAATCGCTGATCCACGCATCTTGGTCCTTACTGCTTTTAAGGTATGCACAAGAACAAAACTTTCATCACAGGGCTTAGATAAGGGGGTTGTTTGCCAAAGAGGCTATTTTTACTTCGGGTTGAGTGGTTTTTAGCATTGTTATCTTGCAGCATCGCTCAGAAACCTGCAACGTTACAGATAAAGAGACTCAAGTTTTATGAAAAGATCAAAGCACTTCCTCAACTCTTTATCGATAATGGATTTACAGCTAAGTCTACTTTCACTAAAAAAAAAAACCCTCAGAGCAGTGTATATTGGCTCAGGTTTGTTCGGACGACTTCAGTCATTTACACTGGGGTTAGTTACTTTTTTTTTTCTCAACTCCTCAACTGGCACAGCAAAATAACAGTGGCTTTTTAGGGCAGTTTTACATTTACAATACATTTAAGCTTAGACAAATTAAAACCAGATGTCTCTTAGTGCTGTACTAATACAGTAGGTCCACGTCCCAATAGTAAAAACAGCTCAACTAAGGTGAATCTAGTCAAACAATGATGGTGCGCTGTTCTGGGTATTATCCTCCTCCCCTCCCCTGTGCTTGATGCAGTCCCCCAAAGGGCTGTTTTTTTTTCCAGTCCAGAGTAAGCCGTGCATGCAATTTTCTGCTGCTTCGATTAGCGTCGATTGTAAAATGTCCTCGAGTTTGAGAAAAGAGCTTTATAGGTGTTGCCTAATAATAATAATCATAAAGGCCTAGGGTTAACTCAAGGAAAATCTAATAAACCATAAAACTGCATTAGGTCATGGTCTTTTGTAATATTGGAAAGCAGTAAAATTTGCTTTTCTTAGGAAAACTGACCGAAGAATATAGGAATCGGTTGCTGTTTAGAAGTTCAGTCGTATCAGGATGGATGTTGGTGGAGCTTTTATTATAGGGGTATTAAAGACAAATTAAAACTCTTCACCATGGTTACTGTAGCAGAGTCTTACTGTGAACATTGCTAACATGAACTAAAGTAACAGGGTTCAAAGGGGATTGAAACGTGGCTTCAATGTGAGCGTTAGAAAAAAGAAAGAAAAAAAGATCCAAGCTTGGCTAAAACAAAGCATCGTCATTTGCCAGCAGCCACTATTACCATATTACAGAAATCACACATAAATGATTACAGTGTACAGATAAATGACTCAAAAACTCATAAGCCCTTCTATTCATTCACTCGTTCACCTAAAACTCAAACTTTTAAGCCGTGTTCAGTAATTTGATTGTAACATAATGCAAGAATTGTTCATCCAAGAGTAGTTGACCTTTTTTTAAAACATATATCAGCTCTACACATCAGTGCTTGTAAATAATTAAGGTTAAACCAGATGGTTAGATAGGAGTTATCCAATAAAGGAGCAGCTGTATCAGAATTTTAAAATGCCGTTTTCCCCCCTTTTTCCTAATCAGAGTTAATCAGTTGTTGACAGTTAATTTGTTCACCTAGAGATTTGCTGCCCTCTGCCGGTGAGGTTATAAACCACTACCAATGACTCAGCATATTTAACCCAGCAAGCTTAAACGTTTTAGCCAAAATATAATGTCTATTGAAACATCTGTATTGTGACTATTGTTATATAATTCAGCGTCACGGTTTAGATATTTGGAAAGCACGTATTTACTACATGTAACTAGCCAGTACCATTTACTTTCAGTTTCATATCGGGAGTCATTGTCTGCCTTCTAACATAATTCTGAAAACATTCAAGTCTTTGTTTAGCATACTATAGTACTATGCTATTATTTGGATTTCATTTAATATAAATTATTGCACTGAAAATACAAATTATACAAAAAGGAACATCAACTAATTAACTAAACATACACAAAAAACTGTGAACACCGGCACTAGTTTCTCACATGGCACCTGTGCTGAATAACTTTGCCATAAAGATGAATGGTGATAAATGAGCACACATTACAGTGTACGACGATAAAGACTACTTACTACTACTTACTACTACTACTGACTGCCAAATGTAATGACGTAAACAAGTCACCAATTTTTAATATTTTGACAAACATTTGCTACTTTAATGTATTTTTCAAAACTTCCACATTGACACTCAGAGAAAAAGAAAAGTCAAAGACCGCCATTACTCAGTAACGTACCCCAGCAGTGTTGCTTTTAGTAAGGCCTAAAAATCTACATCATTAATTCCAAAAGACTACTTTACATTTTTACAGCCGTTCAAGACAGAAATGCCATAATTCCTCGACAGTTCAAGTATGTGTGCTTATGCATTTACTGACTTTGATGTCAGTTCTTGTAAGACAAACTGATGACATAATTGCACAGACAGTAAAACCCCAAACCCTTTCACATCTTTTGTAGTCTTGGGTAAAGCACCTTGGGGACACTAGATGCTTCACGAGTTTGACATTGCATGTTCCAGTGGCAAGATTCCTGAGAAAAGGCGTGACTCCAGTTTCACTGATCTTATAATCTGGAGACTTGATCCTGTAAAAACAGAAATATTTTTTATTACAAAAAAGGCAAATGCCGAAGAGCTTTTAAAATGTCGGTGGACAAACTAATGGGAATTGAAATTCCATGGACACAAGCAAGCAGTCTTTAAACGTGTTTCCAGATTAATGATATCTCTGATGGATCGAATTAAGCAGTCCAAACTCCTAATAAAGTTTATTGCTGGATAAATAATAATAATAATAATAAGTAATATTAGTGCTCCTAAGAAACAGTGGAATGAAATCTTAAAAGCTATTCCAGAAAACAGATCACAAACTAGCACAAGTTGAAGACAAAGCATGTATAAAAGCAGTGCATGATCTTATGATCTGTATGACCTTTAACGTGACTGTGCTTAAAAAATGACTCAGCACAGAAGTATGGCATATAAATGCAACTCCGTTCATTTCAGTTTCAGTTCTCGCCCAAGAAATACAGTTAAACTGGGTGGCAACCTGACACTTTAACAATCCTTCAAACTCCTTTAGTAGCTGGCTTTGCCGAGGCAACAGGCAGGTAGGTTTATAATGACTCACCGGCGCTGGAAACACCAGCGCAGAACAATCTGAGCTACTTTTCCTGAGCTAGGCTTCTCACACTTTGCACTTTAGTTGGTCACAGCACTCGAGACCTACCCAGCCTCCCTGCTCCACGATCCAGTTCTGTAACCGAGTGTCAACAAAACTGACAACAGCGTCCTGTATGCATCTCTTTATCTCGGGGCAGTTTTTCTTCGCATAAAGTGCCAGTGACATAGAGGCCTTCAGCAGACGCATTTCCAAAGCAACCTCAGGCGCCCCCTCCACCCACAGGTTACACAGGGACTCCACGCTACTATTGAACTCTTTAGAGAATGACACCTGTAAAAAAACAAGGAGAGGGACAGATCAGTGTGAAAGACATTCAAGCCACCTGTAGGGAACCACATTTCACCCGGTGCTCTTGATAGTCAGTTAAAGGACAGACGTCCTGACATTTTCCTTTACTTCGCTGGTCCAATTCAGAGTGCACGCAATAATCCGATCATAGCTGGATTTCTGCAGTTATCCAGTTATTCAGGTGGTCATGTATACAGCTCACTCCGATCTAGAAATCAGATCAAGTCATCCGATATCGAGAGCTGGACGTCGGTTCAGAAACCAGATTTCTCATACCGTCTGACTATTTTTATACCGTATTATTTCCTGACCCTGAAAGCCTAATTACAATCCTGACTTGAATGGAAATGCATGTTTTTTTTTGTCCATATCACACAGCCTTATTGCCACTGGGGTGCAAGTCCAAACCGGTCCACTGAACTGGGATCAAACCACAGGCCAATTAAATACTCCATTGTTAATTGCATAAACATTTACTTCACTGAACAAAAGTCTAAGATCCTCCTTGAGGTTCCTGAGTTGCTTCAACAGACCTGCTGACACTTTGCAGTCTGGCCAACTACGTGATGACCTCCACCTCCATGTCCACAAGACAGGAGCAACTAAAACCCCGTGAACAAATTGATTTGAAATGGCTGTCAACATTAACTCCACAGATTTGTTTCTAGTGCGCTCTCTCCATTCTTAGCTTTCCTCTGCGATCTTAAGACCAGCTAATCTGGATGGCTCCTCAGGGCAGACTACATTCCTCTCAGCGACACAATACACGAACAGAACAGGACTACAAAGTCCTTACGTAAATTGGTTCCACCATTGACACACTACTGATAAGAAAGCCTACCAGGCAATAGGCACGACACTGGCAGAGCATTACCATGACACACATTCTTTCTAAGAAATAGTCCTCGACTTAAATTTACTACAGGTTTCTTGCACAACTTCACTGAACAACAGATTATTCCTGGGGTTGTTGCTACCTTGGCATGTTGGCAATACCATTATTCGGTCACTATTCACTTGAAAGCAGCAACTTCCCTGGTTTTTAAATTCCCTACATTCTCTCGTTACACGTGTGCAACACATGACTAGATTTTTCCTCAGTGGTGGGGAAACACCAACAGAGTTCACTCGTCTCTTCTTCCTTTCAGCCAGGAGCCAGTCAACCGTGGTACAATTTGTGCTCTTTGGCTCGCTGTGGCCAGTGTAGCCACCCAAAAATATGACATAACCAATGCTGCCTGGATTTTTAAGCCCTGTTACAACAACTGCCTTTTGGCCAAGACAATTAGAGTTTATTGCCAGTCAAACTCCAGCAATCTCACTGAATCTCAGTCTCAATCTCGCAAGAATACTTGCACATACAAAACCTTGCTTACTGTCAATGATTTAATAATACGATTTGACTTCCTTATTGGCCTTTCCGCCTGTTAACAGGTGATGCTTGCCCTCTACAGCATTTCCTCACTATGTATGTGCGTTTGTATATTTTCCTCTGCGATGCAAATGTCAAGGAGTGACAGAGGTCAAAGTAATTACACTGCGACCGAGTATGCCTGGTCTGAACATGTGTTACGTATGTGGACCTAAACTGATCTGTGGCATTTCCAAACAAAAGAGGGAAGTTTTGAGTTACCACCGTTTTTACTGGTCTGTTTTTATGCAGGGCTCAAGACAGAATTGAATTTTTTTTTTTATTTTAAATTGCCATTACCATTTGCTATACCGACAGCTTGTAATACATGAGAGATGTTTTGACTGTTTATTTGTTTTATTTAAATCACATCCCTACACTTGGGTGATCAGGAACAAGGTTCCTTCCTTAGGTCTTTCACAAGGTCTTTTATTAGTAAAAGTGGCCAATTTTTGTATCTCTAATTTACCTAACTTGCATGTCTAAAGACTATAGGAGGAAACTGAAGCACCCAGAGTAAACCCAGACAGACACCAGGAGGACATGCATACTACACAAAGTAATGACCCAGACCGCCGGATCGCACCCAGGACCTTCTTGCTGTGAGGCAATATTTTTTCGAAAATTTTGAAATGATAAAACTAATATTAATAATAAACGAGACAAACTGCTGAACTGAAACAGAAACGTTAATGCACCATCTTTAATAAAAGAAAAAAAATTACGATAGCAGCATCTTGTTTCTGGGAAAAACAACAATGTGTAAATAAAAAATATTGGCCATGCTAGCAGCAACATCTTGTTTTTAATCATAGCAACCAGTCCTAATGATGGAAAACAGTTTTTCCATGATAATGACCTCCCTCACCGAATGTTCTCTCATCATCTCCATGTTTAGTGCTCCCAGTTTATGAGCTGCAAACTGTGCCAATTATCCCGACATGCACAAAGCAACTAGCGTGTTGGCAATGCTCTTAAATCGGTCAACCACTAGAAAGCAGCAACTTGTCTGTTTTTTGAATTCCCTGCATTCTCTCATGTCACCCCACCGTTGCACTCCCTTGAGTGTAGCTTTATCTGCCTCCATCGTGTTGATGCGAGCCTACGAAGCCAAAAATCGGACCAGCCCCATCCTATCGAAAGGATTTAATTAACACCTGACTCGAGCGTGGCTTCATCTGGAGCCACCATTCAAGATCAAATGAAAATATTTATCAAGACATCATCTGCACTGGCACCCAGACGGCGGACTGAACTGCCACTGGATGTCCAAAAGGCCAATTTCTTTACATTTCCATACTATCTTAATCCAGTTCAGTGTCCAGGGGAGCCCGAGTACATGGTGCAAGAAGCAAACTAACAGTCTAACACGCGTATTTAGAACGTGGAAGGAATTACCCGAATATCTGGAGAAAACCTATGTGAATTTGGCTGGACATGCAAACCACACATAGGTAAAGTTTGGAATAGAACCCTCTTGGTTTGTGTTGGGCGCCTCATTTTCTGCCTCAGTCACTACAGCACTCCTGCAATCAGCCTGGATAAGAGCATCTCCTAAATGCTGTAAATCTAAGGTCATTACAATGCCAACATCTCAGTGCAATGGCACCTCTAAAACGCCTCACATTGTCACAAGACGTTCAGAGTTCAGATATGTAACTGTAATTTGGGCACAAACTCATTGAGGCATGCTCATGAATCCGCGGAGTACCAAACCTGGTCCAGAGGTGTTTTCTGCATGTTCTTGATAAGAGGTTGAATGACAGTCTCATCATAGTGATCCCCCAAATGCCTCAGCTGAGCAGCTATCTTCATTGTGCTGTCCTCTTCTGCTTCAGACAAAGAAAATGTTCATCAAAACATGCATCAAAAGTCATACGACAGACAAGACGAAGACACTTGGGCCTGGCTTATCCAGCAACTTTAATCAAGTACGTTTATATGAATACAAGTACATTTCTCTCTGACTCGAATTATAATTATGTGTAACATTGCACATAATTCGTATTATTATTACTCATTGGACGTCTATGCACTTTTTGCACTATGCGCAATACGAAGTACGACCAAAGTACAGATGTCTTTCACGAGTTGGGGACTCAAAATCTGTTAGGTTAATGTGCATTAACAAGCAAAATTCGAAAGCCTAATACCGAGACACAAGTTTGCAAGGCCAAATATTAAAAAATACCAAATGTTTGTAGCTTGGTAACTTTAGAATAACGTGAATACGCTCGCCTCTGTTCATGAACAACGTCCTGAAACGTCTGAAATTACACTGTCTAAATCTTGATGGTGTAGGGAGTAAACTTTCCTCCGAGTACTTTAATGAAAAAGCCGGAATCGCTGCACAATGTATAACGGAAAGCAAGGGACCATCGATAAAGTGCGAATACTGTTTTCAAACGTACGTACGATGACCAGATCAGGATCCAATTGTGCTAGTTATACATTCATGAAACCGATAACAGTTCTAATTCAGCAGAGGTATAGTTTACCAAACTAAAGGTTAAGATTATCAGATGTCTCTGAACACTATGAGTATGACACATAAATGTCAGTGCACGTACGTTCAAAAACAGTATCCGCACTTTGTTGATGGTCCCTTACCATAGCGTTCTGAGACATATGAAAATCTTAACCTTTTGTTTGGTTAAACTATACCTGTGCTGAATTTGAACTATTTTTTAAAATTGTAATAAATTGGTACAGTGACACATCAATATGGAAAAGGATTGTTTGATTGTATCACTATGTCGTTGAAATAGGATTATTGTCCAGTCATGTTCCCTGTTCCACCATGATTTAGAAAATGTCATTTCAAACCCTGTATGACGTTGTTCGTAGGCAGAAGGAAGGGCGAAACGCGAATATCCTCTGAATAGCGAATATCAATCTAACATTACCGAGTAATTGTTTGATAAGCTGAAACAACACGGCACCATATACGCTATATACAAAAACAGAAAAACGAAATACCCCCTAATTCTGTGATCGATTTTTAATGCTAACCGGAATGTAAATGTTTAATGTTAAACGTGAATTCACACGTTACTTACCGTTATCAGGACCATCGGTTTCGTAATTCAGCTCATCATAGAAGAAACATTCCATAATTTGTGAAGTTTGATCTCTGAAATTCGACGGAGACATTGTTAAATCCTAAACAATTTTAAAGAGACGAGAGCAAACTGTTCTGTCAAGGACACAAAAAACACGTCCAGCTCTTTATGAGATCCCTCTTATTTTCAAATAAAACCTCTTCTGAAAGCCTCCTTTAAGTGTCTGTTAGCTTGTACCCAAGTGAAAGAACTAATGTTTTACGACCAGCCATGTCGCTAAAGTATTACATCATACACGATGTCTCCGCCCACGACATAATCGGCTCGCCACGCCCACGCTGTTTTGGACGTGGCCAAAAGTTTTCAGAAGGGCGCAACATTTTGTCAGCTGTTCCATCACATAGGTTTTAAAACTTTATACACGCAGTACATCCAGTTAAAGCAAATACGTAATATTTACAGTGTTGACATTTAAGACGTGCTGCATATCAGCTTCTGGGCAAAATCTTGAACTATGGTAACCCTGCTGAAAAAAACAAGCATTGACCAGCATCAGAATTTGCTGGTGTCCCAGTATGATCTTGCTGGCTTTATTGTTCAACCAGCATGTGCTGGCAGCATACCTATAAAAGAACAGCATGCACTGGTCACCGCAATCCAAAAACAAGTAAAGACCAATATGTGCTGGTCACCACTGTCCAAAAACCAGTAAAGACCAAGATGTGCTGGTCACCACCACACAAAAACCAGTAAAGACCAAGATGTGCTGGTCACCACCATACAAAAACCAGTAAAGACCAAGATGTGCTGGTCACCACCATACACAAACCAGTAAAGACCAAGATGTGCTGGTCACCACCA
>JAUZST010010962.1:0-12151 GCA_034779995.1 Parotocinclus haroldoi | reverse complement strand
TGTGTGTGTGTGTTTGTGTGTGTGTGTGTGTGTGTGTGTGTGTGTGTGTGTGTGTGTGTGTGTGTGTTTGTGTGTGTATGTGTGGGAGCTCGCTAATGTGTGACTTCAAGCCCAAGCAAAGCGCCTGACAGATCCTCCGAAGAGAGATATGTTGTGTTTGTTTCACAGTTCGCGCAGATCATGTCAATAAATGTTTTGGATCAAAAATGCTCTTCAAAACGCGATAATTGATTCGGTGCGAAAGAGCGTGGGTTGATAATTACGGATGCAGGAAAAAATATGCGGCTTCAGAATATTTATCAGATGTCTCGGCTGCTATTGCCGAGCTGTGGAGGAGTTTAATGAATTTGTCATTAGGCTCATTCCAGCCATCTGATATCAGCTAACAAGGCCTGCCATGCAGAAGAGCTCCATTTACAGCAAAAAAGCACAAAAGTCCAGATTTGAAAAGGCACATATTTCAGCATTAACCTCAATACTGAATCGTTTAAGATAATTTGATTTAACAGTGATGGATGCATTAAATGCCTAAAGCAGAGTGTAAATAGAAATGATTCTATGAAATATTTCATTTTGAAATATCCCCTAATTTTGGTGAGCAGTATATTAACCTAGCAGAAATGAATGAGTAGGTATAGCCTTACTTGCAAAACCAAATGAAATCAAATTTATTTCTATACCGTTATATGTTTTTGTTGTTGTTTTTATGGAGCATTGTCTTTAAATAGCTTTACAAATATCTAGGCACAAAGCCCAAATTTGGCAAGCCTAGGGCGACAGTGGAAAGGAAAAAACTCAAAGATCAAAGGATCCAACCTCCCTCAGCAGCCTAGATGATTTACATAAAAATTAAACAAAGGTACCTAATTAATATGGTTATAATAATTAATATGTTTATAATAATTGTGTAATTTGACAAAAGAAAGTATAAAATATTGAAAGAGCATAATAAAAAATAAAATGTAAAACTATAACATATGATAATAGTTATAAATAAAAGATTGAATGTTATAGTTTCAATATTTGTTTTTGTTACAACCAACACACAAATGACCTAAGAAAATTAAAAGAAATTACACTTACACTTTAGCACATTATTTACAGCATAAACATTCAATAGAAATTGTTTTTATTGTCTTCGCACTGTAATGTAAAGAAAAACACGTCTAAAGAAAGCAAAGCTTTTTTCTCATAGTTTTCTTATTTATAGTCAAGTGCGCAACACACTGAATTAAAAACGTGTACACAAATATTTTAATAAAATATATTACATTCAATAATTATTCATTAATTTATTTTCTTATCCACTTCATCTTATTTAATCTTTAATCTTTTCTATTTTATTCATGTAGCTTGATATTTTATGCTCAAACACAGTGTCACCACAATTTTTGCCTTTTTTGGATTTTTTAACCATAAGATATCATATTGTATTCATTTTAACCAAACCATTTTCACTTGCAGCCCAGTGATGCAATACCAAATCTGGACAGGGTGCCAGATCATCACATGGAACACGCACACACACACTGAAATACTTTTTTGACGTGACAACTGACATTACGCATCTTTGAAATGCTGGAGAAAGTTGGAGAAAACACAGGCAGTGGTCAGACCAAGACTTCACAGTGTCAGCCAGTGCTAATGAACTTAACTAAAAATATAGTTACTTTCAAAATCAATGAATCATTTGACAGTGTAGTTAAAAGTAGGATGTACACACACACACACACATGATTGAGCATTAGTCTGCAATTGGCTGTGTATTCCCTCTCCCCTGACCAGGATACAATGGTGGTAAATGAAGAATGAAAAATAATATAAAATGCTTGTAAATCCTAAATACAAAATCAAAGTCTATATGTTCAGTGCTTATACCCAGCCTTCCAAAAGCTACAGAAGTTGAACTCTGAAAGTTTAATACTAGCCAGCAATTTCCAGTTTCATAAAAGTGGTTCGTGGTTCTGTCATGCAAACCTTATAGTGTTTTACCATTTGAAATCTGAAAGTTTAAGAATTTCAGTGGAACAGGCAGAGTTTAAGTGTAACCAAACAGCAAACATAATTAATAAACAGATTCAATCTCACAGCAGCATCAGCATCATCAACAAGATTCACATGTGTTTTTTCCTCTCTGAAAGCCAGAAAGGATAATGAGTGTTGATCTTGTTAACAAGGCGTCACTTATAGAGATAAAGATCATTAGCCTCAAGCTGAATTACAAATCCTCCCTCCAAATGACAGGCTCATGATGCTAATTCCTCATGCCACATATTTCACTCACACTGTCTTCAAGGTGCAATAAAAATAAGAGGATTGTCAAATTACTAGGACTTTTTAATGTGCTATGACACTCCATTTATGATGGAAGTGAACACCTTTGACTCATTAGCACAGCGTTACCACATACAATGCACTTTATCTCTTCAGAGTGTCACTACATGTCTAATTTCCTAGTTCCTAGTTCCGAGTTTTCTTCTCGTCAGCGCCAGAGGTTTCAGAATTCATGTCTTGTCAGTCTTCACTGTCAAAGGCTTCAGTGGCAGTTAGACTGGTTTGCAAAAAGCAGAGCCGTATCGTTCTTCCTGGTTTTGTCACCGTAAAGCTGCCTCTACACACAACTGGCACACATTAGTGCCCATGTCTAGCCATTGTCTGTCACTTAAGTGTCTTGCAGCCGGTGCCTGAGGTGCTTTCATGTCTTTCAGGCCTCCTCACACTCTCCTCCATCTCCTCATGCTCTGACATTAAACTACTCCTCGCACGAGGCTCATCCTTTATCCTCAACTCTTTAAAGAACAGACAGAAAGCAGCTGATGCAAAGTTGGGCCTGACAACCACATGAGGAGAGAACGAGGAGCACATGCGTTTTAGCGGGCGATGTGAAATTACGACATTTCTTCCCTGCGAGGTGTAAAGACTTCTGGCAGTAGCTGTAAGTGCTGATCAAGAAGCCGTCAGGCAGGCATTCAGAGACATGCTGATCGTTTGGTTAAGTGATCGTTTTGGAAAGGTGCAATTTGAAACCCTGTCGTACTGCACCTGTTGTTTGTTCTCTAGCTCAGGAGAATGGATTTAAAATTAACCTAAAGTTCGGTAACTGGGTTTCAGCTGGATTTGTATAAATCGGGTGTGATCTGATCAGGGCATCTTGGTGCCAGGCAGGATGGTTTGAATTATGTGTGTGCGCTATGTATCATATACGATAATATCTTAATTGTCTGAGCAGTCACTCCAGCCTCACAGTCTACACTGTTAGATTTAATTTCTATACATGTCCTATCCTCGCTCACATTTAATTTTTTGAAAAGACTCGTGGCCAAAAGTTTTGAGAGTGCCACACATTTTGATTTTTAGCCAAAATTCTGCTTTAGATTTTAGATTTTTAGATTTTAGATCAAGAAAGTCAAGCAAGCACCAGGACCGTATTCTAAAGAGGATACAGCTACAAGATTGGGTCATTGCCTGTGCAGAGCTTGCAGGTGTGAGGGCATATGAATGCACATTAAGATGAAGACTTGTGGAGGATGACTTAGCGTCAAAAAGGACAGCAAAGAAGCCACTTCTCTTCAAGAAAGAAATCAAAGACAGATGAATATTCTGCAGGAAGTATATGGATTGGACTACTTGGGTAAAATTATGTTATCTGATGAAGCCCCCTTTAGACTGATTAAGACATCTTGAAAATTATTGTCCATGGAAGAAAAGGTGAGCACTACCATGAGTGAAGCATCCTGACACCATTAATGTGTGGGGTTGCTTCTCATCCAGGGAAGTGGGTTTGCTCGCAGCTTTGCCTAAAACACTACTATCCAGCATATAGGAAAACCATGTCACAATACAAAAATGATGACTAAGTGGCTCATTGAACACAACTTTGGTTACATGACCATGAAACTCCCGACATCTAAATCCCATTAAGAACTTGTGATCAATCACAAACAAAATCCAGAAACTGTGATCAACTCCAAGCAGTGATTAGGCAAGAATGGGTTGCCATCATACAATATTTTTTCGTAGAAGCTGATATCCATTGTGTCAATTAAGACATTTCCATTCAAAATACAATTATAACCAAAATATATCTGTATGATGCCATTAATAATTCTTCATGAATAGTATTAACCATCTCAAACCACAAGCAGATACACTATACAAACTATACACTATACTATACAAAGATACACTATATCTACAGTATATATCTGTATATCTACAACTATTATAAATTAGGAAGGAAATGTTTTCATATGTAGATAAAACCTACAAACAGATCCACAGCTGAAACTTTGGTTGTTTCCTGCCACATTGTGATTATCAATGAGGATAGACAATGGCAGACAATGTGTAGTTGTGCAATTATTTCCTCTTTTCCTGTTCATGTTAAACAGGTATCAGTGGGCACCAGTACAAGAAATGCTGCTGTATGAGGAAGCCAGAAAGCTGGTCAGTCTTTAGGGAGCCTCTTTTGTCTGATGGACATCCTGCTGGAGCAACATTTCACAACCTCAGGCCCATTGCACGAAATCGTGTTTTTTTTTAAACATTGCAGTGTTTGATTTTGTAACATCCTTATCTTCATACATGCATGCAATGATAATGTAGCAGCTTTTCACGTTATGCAAAATATGAGTCTTTCAGATCCTGAGATGTACAACAGCTGGCACAATTATGGGATTTAGTGGGGTCTAGTCTCATTTTAGAAGCCCATATGAAAATAATGCAGGATAGTGTTCAATTAAAGAGCAAAACACCTTTTAAAGTTATATTTAGGATTATCTACACAAATGATTAATCCATATCTGGCGTTACTGAATCTGTGATTGTGAGAACACGCGGTGGTCAATTCATTTTCACGTAATGTAAATGTAAAATGGTTTTAAATGCTTTTATTATACGTAGTGCCAGTGGAAAGGTAAGTTACAAATGTATATTGATTGACTGCTTCTAGTACCTCATTTAAATTTACATGTGTGGCATTTAGCAGACGGCCTTGTCCACTTACATTTTATGTAGTCTTCCAATTCAAGCACTCGCGGGTTAAGGACCTTGCTTAAGGACCCAACTGTGGCAGCTTTGGCAGAGGTGGGATTTGAACCCAAGTCCAGAGTCCAGTACCTTAACCGTTAGGCTACCGCAGTTCCAATGATATTCTTTATCCTCACAACTCCAGAGAGCCAGATTAGAGTCCCAGCATGCTCTTAGCCTGTGTGAAGTCTGCCTGTTCTCCCTGTTTGTGTTTCCTCTGAGTAGAGTAGAGTTCATGTGAGATGAACGCTAAAATGGTTATCCCGACAAATTTTCTCCTTAAGCAAAAGGCTGACTTACTGGCCTGTCCACTGCTGTTATAGCCTATGCTTAGCATCTACTGCATTTGTTATGACACACCAACGCCCACATCCTAAGAAAGTTTCATCGAATCCCTTGAATGAATCACTCTCGTGTGATTTCCAGCCAGTTGTACCTACATGTGTTGCCTGACTCCAAGCCAAAATCTTAAAAAGAAGCTAAAACTCAGTGCAGTGGTGGGCTAACATCTTGACCAGTGGCACCACTTGAGCGCCACTTACATATGTTGATAATATAAAATAAGTTAATGATATGCTTCTGCACTGCTAACAAAAATTATGGGATGTTTCAAAATGTATTAGAATATATATATATATATACGTTAGAAGACTAATGAGTTTAAAGAATATCGTAAAGGCACGACATAATGCCTATAATCCAAATAAACACAGACCATATCATACATGTTTGGGACCTTCATCCTGAGCATGCCTGAGCATGCCTGTTCAGCGTTTGGGGAATTACATCAGCAACAAAGCAAATAGCAACAAACGCACAGCGTAAACAAGCTAGCAGGCAGCTCGTTGTGCTACACACCTTCCTGGCCACGCTCCAATTTCTGACTGCCACTCCAGCTTTAGCGCATCTTTAAAACATCAATACGTAATTGAGAGCGAGGCTTCATACCAAAGATTTGCATCTTTTTTTGTAAGCTCCCCCTACCCCATTTGATCCCTTTGGCTCACCAGCTGGTTCCAGTGTTTCTCCAGTTCAACCAGAGCCTCCAAGTTCACATACTTCACTTAATTGGTTCCCAAGGCAAGAATTAAATATTTACTTTAAAGCGCTTTAAAATTCAATTGATTTTTATCTGACAGCTGTGCTGGTCTCCAGTGGGCTGATTGCATGCGCTCACCACGTAGTCCCATGAGCGTTCGGGAAGAGTGTGCAGCACAAACAGCTGAAATCCTCCTCTCACGCACACACACCCCAAAACGCACAAATACACAAACACACACAGCACTGACCTCTGATCAAGCGTGATCATGGACACTGTCTTGACCTCTCACTTCAGCGTTGTGTGTGCCGGGCATAAATCGTTGAGAAGCAGGAAAAGATGGAGAGGGTTCAAAAGCTGATCACTCAGTGGAGAAGGTGCAGCAGGTGACTCAGGGATCATCTGAAACAATACACCTCCATTCAAAGTTCAGCTTATTAGAGTCAAATTAAAACACGTTCTGCCTTCTGATGTTGAGGATGCATTTTAGATGAAGAAAATTGCAGCGATTATAAAATAACAGATTAATATCCACTTAGAGCCTTAATAACTAACATTAATAAGCTTCAGAATTACAACATTTATTCCAACATAATTAAGCAGCAATAATAATAAGTAGAGCGCTCACATTATGCAGCGATTCAGTATGCTTGCATGTCACTACAAACAGCCAGGTTTTAAGCCTTCTGGTCTTGTTTTAGTCAGTCAACTCAGGGTTAATATGATGTCTGTCTTTCTATCTATCTTTCTATCATGTTTATACAATGGGAGCCAAAAGTCTGACATCACTAAAGAAAATGTTTTCTCATATTTTGCACCAATTGTAAATAAAAAAAAATCATTTAACCTGCTTAGCTGCTTAATATTTTTGGAATTCTTTCAATTTTTTCGGTATTTCCTTTTTCTATTAATCTGTAATAATGACAGCCCACACATTTGTTTGTTTACATTTCATGATTGTCCAGCAAGCTTCACAATAGAAAGAGAAAGAACCATCTTGTGATGCTGTGATGCTCAGCTTTTTTTGCCTTCAAGTGCCCCCATAAATGCTTGATTGGGTTTTATTTCAGGTATCAGTGGAGGGAGGTTTATGAAAGTCAGCACTATTTGATCTTCTATGCAAAGCTTTTTTGAAGTGTGTTTTGGACTATAATTCCCCTGCAGTATTCTGAATCATGCTCCACAAAGATTTATTTTTTACTAGTTTTGGGTTGGACCCAATTTTGCCATAAAAACTGCCTTAATTATTTGTATGACAGATTCAACAAGTCTAGGAAACATTCCTTAGGGTCCATATTGACATGATAGCATTACGCAGTTGCTGCAGATTTGACGCCTGCACATCCATGATGCACAACTCCTGTTCCACCACATTCCAACTGAGCTATATACTGGACTGAGATCACGGTCTGGTCACAGTAGAGAGAATATGAGCACAGTGAACTCACTATCTTCTTCAAGAAGCCAGTTTGAGATGATCTGAGCTGTGTGACATGGCACATTAACTATTATATAAGTAGATATAGTGTACAGAAGATGCTACACTGTGCTCATAATGGGAAGGACATGGTCAGCAACAATAGTCAGATAAGCTGTGGTGTTTAAACGATGCTCAGCTTGTCTTAAGGGACCCAAAGTGTGCCATGAAAATATTCCTGATGCCAGCAGATCAGCAGTTTATGAAATACTCACTCCAGCTTGTGTAGCACCAACAACCTTGGCACGTTCAAAGTCACATAAATCACCTTTCTTCCACATGCCCGGGTTGACATCCAGCAGGTCATATTACCATGCCTACATGCTTAAATAAACTGATTTGCTATCATGTGATTGGCTGATTAAATAGTTGCATTAACGAACAACTTAATGTACAGCATGTATAGTAGTGTGAGTTGTCAAATATTATACATTTAGTCTTAATAGAAGCTCAATATAAGTTCTGTAGGGTTAATTAGAAGTGTGACTGGTGAACAGTGCTACTTGCTACTTAACTGGCAAAAGTCAGCATGGATGTGAAACATTGGTTTGCATATGGTCCAACATATGGTCCTGCTTGCTCATATTTTGCATCGTATCACAACCTGCGTATCTATAAAAATACATCATGACTTAAGTCATCATCCATTCTGTATGACTAATAGTGCTTAAATTGCTCTATCTATCTTCATGGCCTTTTGTTTTTAGTATAGAGGATGCAAATTATTTTGTCATTAGCAGCCATCTCAGCCACACCACAGCTCAGAGTGGGCTCTGACCCAAGTTAATATGAGTTAACCCAGCTTCAATCTCAGAAATAGGACCTGCCCTAAGAGCCATATGAAAGGAATAATGATTTTTATATTGGCCAATCAAGTAGCAGAAGCTAACATTCTCATTTAGCTTCAATTACCATGATAAAAACAGACCTTGCTTTGCTTTGTATAGACTAAGAATGCACAGACTTTCCAGCAAAAAGTCGTTGACCATGTGAGATTTTTTATTTTAGCAATATAGCAGCACTGTGTATAAGCATAAATAAATAATAGCCCTGCTGTAGAGGAACTGACATGGCTGACATCATCTTCCTGAGTCCTGATAGCGTGTTACGGTTCAGCCTGAGCTCCATTTCCCCAAACACTGCACCATTGTTGCCAGGATTTTGTTTTTCTGCTCATGTCAGTCAGTGATAACTATGTGAAGCCCTTATTAATAACACATTGTTTTCTTATAGTTATACATCACACATTATTATTATTATTGTTGTTATTATTATTATAAAAATGCTCAACTTATCTTGACTGATACTCTTAAACAGCAATTTCTGTAATGTGTAGTGTGCAAAAGTCTTAGGCCACCATTAGATTATATATTCCATTACACCTGCCATAATGAAATATAATATGTAAAGGAGGTTTTAATATGCTAATTAAAACATATCATTAATACTAATTATGGTATTATTGACTGTTATAAAATGTAATACAGTATAAGCTGTGGTGTTGTTTAAGCAGTGGTAGTTGCATGTTAAGGTGAAAAATACTGGCCAAAAAGCTGAAGAATCAGGCTGCCACTATTGGGCCCTTAAACAAGGCCCCTGGCCTTCAATCGCTGAGGGTATCTGTAAAATTATAGAATGTTTGTGCTGTTCACAGGGATCCTGTGTGCAATGGTTTCCCTGTTAGTTTATTTGATTTATTTAACTTTACTTTCAGCACTGTTGGCTATTTATGGCAGACACAAGAATCCTTAGTTATAGATAATCAACGAACTTGATTACCCAGAAACCGGAGCACCCAGAGACAACCCACACAGACACGGGGGGAACATGCAAAGTGCACAAATACAGAGTCAAATATAGGAATCGATCCGGAAACTCTGTAGCACTACATGTACAATGGAAGTACTCTATTAAACACATGACATTCAATGCCTTGTAAAAACATTTGATATGTGTTACAGCTTATTCTTCATAAGTCGTGTTACTCTGGCTGTGAATGAATCACCATTATCACAACCTCAGTCAGTTCTTTATGCCTTGGTGTGAGAACTGCACGGCGTCTTTGACACACAGTCAGTGTACTGCAATTAAAGTCCCTGATGTCCAGGGACGTGTTTGTTTTATGTATTCAATTTCTCTCTAATTGCTGCTTCGTTCATTAGGAATACTTTACCTTTAAATCGGAGTCTAAAGCAGAGATTATGGCTTAATTATAGCACATAGATCTCCATGTTCAGCTCTGCATTCTGCCTTAACCTCTTTCCAGGCTTTATGAGTAATAGTGCTTAAATTAGTCCATCCATCTCTGTGGTGTTTGGCTTATTCTCATAGAGTAAATGGGATGTTAATTATATTACCATTAGCAGCCGCTTCAGCCAAACCGCAAAGTAATGCAAACTCACACCGGGGTTCTGACCTGGGTTAAGATGGGTTAAACCAGGCTAAATCCAGACACAAGACTTTACACGGCAACATTAATGATTGTTGGTCAAAGAGTGTTAAGTTTATCCTTGGAAGAAAGAAACAAAGCATGTTCAAATAAAGCATTATTTCCAACAAGTTTAAATGCATTTATAATGGCTTTTTTTTCGCATTATTTAATAGCCTGCATAGTGAAGGACGCATTGTTTTATCTATATTATGAATCTTTTGTTATTATAAATTAGTATCTCTTATACAATCAGTAGAGTTTATGCATTGTGTTTGATAGTAGCAGATTTTCTCCCTCTCTGTTTGTGTGTGTGAGTCAGTCGAGTCCCCTGAGTGTGTGTGTGTGTGTGTGTGTGGCAATGCAGGCAGATTGACCAGGTTAATATCATGTACTTTCAGGCCTTAATGGGCAGCAGATTCAGCTCCAGATTTTAGACATTAGTGCAGTTTGTCAGTCTGCTCCCAGCGGCTCAACGGCAAGAGGAGAAAAAATAAAAAAGATGCAAAGCGGTGTGAGCGAGCGGGAGGTGTTGTGCTATGTGTTTATTTTAAAACTCACAGTAAAGGAGTGAAGCCTATGCGTTTAAACCAGCTATCTTTTCAAATCCAGTCCTATATCGCCTTTAAAGCGTTCCATCTTGAAGCTCTCTCTTCTTTTTTTTCCATGTGCGATTGAGTGGCACTCGCAGACCCACCACTCATTAGCACTTCAATTAAATAAAAAAAGGACGGAGCCACGTCTGAATCTGGAGCCAATTTGGCAGCAGGCCTCGAACGCAGCGCGCCGCAGCCTCTTTCCTTCCCGCAATTCGGCCTCTAAACAAAAGTGACAGGATCTGTCAGCGCGCGCCAACAGGCCGGGGAGTCACCTGAGCATCTAAGTTATATAACACTAGTCAGATTATAATTAGTGTCAGTTTTAATCTGCTTGTGAGCGCCACTGCAGCTGCAGGCTGCGGCGCAGGAAATGTCAGTGTGTTCGATAGCCTCGCGTTCACCCCACCAACTCTAACCTGCACATGAATATTTCAAGGGGATTCTGAGGGCAGGAGGAAAAATTTAATTATTCCAAATTAGAAGGTGCCGCGTGATTTGGCCCTAATGACCCACCTTGTTTTTTGCAAATAAGCAAGAAGGGCAGATGTGCCTGGATTGCAGTGGTGCTTAGTAAATTTGGCAGGTAGGAGCAGTGTTTATTATTTGTGCGAAGGGCAAATAATGCTTTCCATTCTTTTCATTGCTCTTTTTTGGGGCATTTTCTTGTAATATATTGCTGTATGTGTGCAGTATTCTACAGCCCAACACGACTGTTCTGGAATACATCAAACTGTTTTTGAAGATTGCTTGAGTGTGGCAGGATTTCAGTAAAGAGGTGTGTGTTGTACAAGTAGAAGACTTGACATACACCAGGGGGTCTTAAACTCAGCATGGCCCTTCAACACACACCAAGACCACATTCCATTTCCACATCCATATCAAAACGAGCTCGCAACAGCTCAGTGGACACAAAACACACACACACACACACGCATACACACAAAAACACACTCACACACACACACACACACACACACACACTCTCACACGCATGTACACACATACACACACACACTCACAAGCATACACACAAAAACACACACACACACACACACACACACACACACAAAACACAAAGATGCACTTATGCTCACACACACACACACACACACACAAAGATGCTCTTATGCGCACACACACACACACACACACACGCACCTACTGAAACTCTTCAATAAAAAAGACACACCCTAATGGTCCTTTATGATATTAGAATAAATAAAAATATAAATAACAAAATGAAATACAATTAAATAGCATTTAAAAAAAAGCTTGTGTCCCATGATTAATTTCATGCATTTCTCAGTTACTCAAAAATTCTTCTTTATTGTGCTCATACTAAATGTACGAAACCTATTCAGCTCAAAATAGGTGAATGTACAAGCATTCTATTTCTGTTTATTGTATTAACTAGTAGGCAATTTTAATTGTTGTATTAATATCTTCAGAAATGTAGCCTGCATCACAAAAAAACAAAAAGTGTGTGTATGTGTGTGTGTGTGTGTGTGTGTGTGTGTTTGTGTATGTCTGTGTGTGTGTGTCTGTGTGTGTGTCTGTGTGTGTGTGTGTCTGTGTGTGTG
>JAUZST010010961.1:0-12151 GCA_034779995.1 Parotocinclus haroldoi | reverse complement strand
AAGAGAGACATGGAGAGAGAGAGGGAGAGAGAGGGGGGGAGAGAGAGAGGAGAGAGAGATGGACAGAGAGAGAGAGAGGGAGAGAGAGGGGGGGGAGAGAGAGAGAGAGATAGAAAGAGACAGAGAAAGAGAAAGAAAGAGAGAGAGAGGAGAGAGAGAGACCGAGAGACAAAGAGAAAGATAGAGAGGGTGCAAGAGAGAGGGGGGAGAGAGAGACAGATAAGAGGACAAAGGAAATCTGAAAGAGGTTTTGCTCACACAGAACCTACAAAAGTAGCTCAACTCCGTGCTCATATGTGATTTACAGTACTGTGCAAAAGTCTTAGGCTACCATTCCACCATTGGAGAATAAATATCATTGTTTTCCCAATGGTCATACATAATTACTTCCCATCCTCATTTGCATGCAATATTAAAATACTGTAAAAAAATGTACATGTTACTATGAACTTGAAAAGGAGCAGGATCTGGCAGCTACATTGGGGTACCAAGCGGACCATTGTACAGTCTGAAGAAGCTTCAGGAACGGTCTGTGTGGAAAGGCAGCAGGGCAGCAGCCGAGAAACAAGGTATTCAGAAGGTGATTTAATCGGAAGGAGTGGAATGAAGATGAGTGAAAAATATTATTACGGAACGGAACCAACTAATCCAAGTTTCATATTGGGTCCAACCGTTGACAATACGCATGGTCATTCCAAATTTACTAAGACAACAAATCTAAATGGAGGCCTAAGACGTTTGCACAGTACTGTAGATTGGTTTTATATCGAAGGACGGCCACTAAAAAACGACAAATTTCCGTTCTGATCTGATCTGCTTTCATAGGTGGCAGTAAAAACCTGAGACGTGGCTTCAGTACGAACAACCAAAGAAAAATAAGAGCTTTTCTATCCAAAACCTGCCAAAATTAGAACACTTGACTAAGGTAACTATTTATAACATCAAACCTCCAGTATTGGGTCATTAATTATAATCATAGGTCAAAGACAGCGCTTTTAATAATTAAATTGACTTAATGAATCCATTTTAAATGGGTAATTGATTTCTAATTAAAATTCCAGTCTTATGAAACGGAGAAATGACACTAATTAATTAGTTAAATTACAGTGTCCAACCAGTCACTGGTGCCTCCCATGTAAAGGGGAACACCAGAACATCTCCGGGTGCTTATGTAACAGTTCAAGTATCAGTAGCATTTTATATTTTCAGCATTTCATTTCATCACTAATGCTCTAATGGAAACACGTCCTTTGATTCCGCCTTCATTAAACACTGCACTGTTTTACTCATCATTACCACACAAAGCTGACAGGTTTTTTTTTTTACGGTCACCCCTTGTGTCAGCCATTGTGTCCTCGTACAGTCTTTCCAGATTTCTTCTTGTACTCCTGCTTGAACTGTGTAATGTCCATCTTGGTGTGGCACACCACAATGCAGGTCACGATCTTTCCGCCGATCCTGAACTTCAAGCTTCTGGCATATTTTCATGAGTTTTATGGGTCTTTGATTGCAGCCACCCTGGTGGACTTACACTTTCCCCGAGGCCAGTTTTTGCTCCTGCTGCTCAGGATGTCGATGAACACAGCACAGTCAGCATATTTCCTCTTCTCTTCAGGTTCACACAGGGTTTTGGTGCCCTAGTCTGTCAGATCTTCCACCACAGTCCAGGGCCCACTACCTCCATCTGCTATGCAGAGAGCCGCTAGACCATTTGGTTTCTAATTCTGACTTGGTGCTCTTGATGTTTCAGAGATCCTTATTGGACGTGATCTTGAATGAACCAAGGTTTTTTTGAATGAATCTGTGCCCAAAAGTAGACCTTCTGTCGGTTTGGACCAGATGAGACATTTCTCATTGCCTTTGCACATCGATGAACACTGGGTACTCAACATACAGTAGCCCATGCATGGCTTGTTCCTCCTTGGATCACGGTCAGTAGGCCTTCTCCAGTGCTCGCTGGGAGAACATTATAAGTCAGGCTGCTTATGACACTCTGACCCAGTCGACTGCCCAGAACGACTTGTCCCTTCTTAAAGTCACTCAGGTCTTTCTCCTGCATCCAACACACAGACTACGTGAAGCTTACAATCAAGCACATACAATCTAATCTGAGCCAGAGCTTCATCTGTAAATACTCACAATGCTTCTTGGCTCATCAGTGTTTAAAATGGATACAATTTACTGATTCGTTTATACACACTTGTGCTTAATTACAGATCATCGACTAGCCGATTACAAAAAGTTGAATTGCTTAAATTGTAAAACAAAGAACCAGGCAAACGGAAGGGGACAGACACAAAGAGAGAGTGAATCTACTCAGCAGCTGTGCAGAGTGGAAAAGAAGGCTAAAAGGATGAACGTGAGTGATGGCGAGGGACAGAGGGATATGAGAGGGAGAGAATTAATAGAATCACACCTCCAGGCTGACTGCACTGGTGTGAATCCATCCGTTCATCACACATCACTGAGTAGTGGAAGAAACAAAGGAAAAAGGGGGGAGACGAACACTGGTGCAAACAAAGAGGTGTTCCGAAAGAGCTCGAGACTGGAAACCTACTGGAACAGCCAGAGCTGTGAAAACCAGACGCTTGTAATAAAGTGTCAGATGATGAATGTTTGTGTTGCGTCTGACACGCACTCACTTCAATATCACGCACACCAAGAAAACCCCATAAAATACAACAAAAGAGCAGTCTTTGTTTAACATCGTCTGCTTTTACAAACGTTCACAAAAACAACATTATGTTCATTAAACCTTCGAGGACCAAACTTTTAAAGATTTAAAGGGTTAAAGTAGCAAGTCCTGAAGTGTTGCAGGAAAGAATGGCCCTTTTTAGGACCTTGGCCCTTTAACCCTTTTAGGACCGTAGGTTCTTTCAATTGCATTTGGCGTCTATTTAAAAGTATGAGACAAGCATGTTCCTTGGTCCTCAAAGGGTTAATTAGCTTCAAGTTACTTTTTCACAGTTCACTTTTCTTGCTCAGGTTAGAATTTGTTCACTAGATGTTACTCACTGCAATCTTTCTCTAAATTAGCTTTCGTTTCGATGTTTTTAAACATTATCCTCGCCTGTTTTCATCCACTACATACATATGGATCTGACGTTTTTCCCCCTCACGCTTGGTTAGCTCACCTACAGAACTGCTGTGCTGTTCTCATGAGGCTTGCTTTTCGCCAACAGGTTCATTTTTCCCTTGACAGACTAACTTTCAGTATTTCAGTGTCTATGTTAACTTTTGTTTAATGATTTTGCTTCCTGGATTAGCAAGAGTTCACTACATTTGGTTTAATACACGATATTTTGCCTGTTTGCTCGGTGTTTGTTCACTATGATTTGGTCTATACATTATCTTTGGTCTGTCAAGTGTGACCTTGTTCAATACATTTTGATTTATATGTCACCTTTTGCCTGTTAGGTCAAATGTCTTCACAAGTATTTGAGTTCAAACGGTACATTTTGCATGCTAGGTCAGCACTTATTGTTTAAGTTTCAGTCATTTATCTTTTGTCTGTTAGATCAGCATTTGTTCAATACATTTTGTTTTATACTTTTTTGTCTGTTCGTTTAGCATTTGTTCAATGTATTCTATTAGATTTTTTTAAAATATGTTGTTACTCAACAAAACCTTACAAAAAATTAGTAAACAAAACCCTCTGCCTTAACAATTTAGCCATGCCTACATTACATTATTACAAACGGAGAAAAGTTGCAGACGACAGAACTGGAAGAAATGGGGAAGAAAAAAAAAAAGTAGCTGAGAGTAATTATCCAAACTATTTCTGGAAAGCTAAAGAGAGCGGGATGGAGGGAAGACGAGGGGGTGATGGGGGGGATGAAAGGGTCAGTGGTGAGGGGGAAATGGTGGCTACAGTAAGTAGAGGCTGGAGTAAGAGAGCAGTATGGTGGTTTTCCTGATGAAAGAGGAAATGATAATAGGGGTTGACGGGATGAAGGTAAGATGGAGGTGCTGTGGACTGGCAGCGAGAGCGTGTTTGACTTTTTAGCCATTGGTGTGTGATTAATGTTTGACCGTATAAAATTACATACACCATTATTACAGGGTGTATTTGTGTAATTGAGATCAGTCGGCTTTTGTTTGGTCCATTTGTGCCTCCTGCCTTTAACTTTGCAGCTCCTTTTATTAAACTACATCAGATTTTCCCTATTTAGTAGATTTCACTTCTTGGACGACCCTCTGCCTGCTAGGTTAACTTTTGTTTAATAATTTTTGTTTGACAGGTTATATTTTACTGCCCATGTTAGGTTATACTTTGTATTTCCCCTGCCATTAACTGCAATACTCAATTTTAAGGCATAAAAACCATTGCCTGTGTTAAGCTTTTGCTGCTGTCACAGTCTAGGTTAGTTTTTATTCAGTAGAATTTCATTTTCTTGCTCATTAGCCTTTGGTTTTTAGGTTGGCTTTTGCTCACTCATTCTGTTTGATATACAAGTTTTCGCCTGATAATGATACATTTTCAGACTAGCTGAGTATTCCTAGGTAAACTAGAAGTTCTACTTTTAGCTTTCTTTTTTCCTTTTGCCGTCTAGTTTAGCTTTTGTTCACCACCTTTTTTTGTTGAAATGTTATCTTTTTGGCTCTATGATCTGCTGTGTACTCCTTTGTTCAGTTGTTGTTTCTGGATGAAGCTCTTAGTCAAGATGAGTGCATGAACGAACGAGCAGGGGAGTGGGGGACTGGATAAAATGGTGGAATGGATATAAAAGATTGAATGAAAATCACAAACAGTGCATCATTGTGATGGAGTCGGTGTTCATTCAGAAAAACAGACCCCATTCAAGCTAAATGATTTAACAACACACTCCGTTTACATCAATCATTCATTCAGTGTATAACCGTAACTCTTAGTGTGTATTTGAGGCTTAAGCTTTTCTCCCGTGCACACGTTATGGTTTGAACCCCGACATTTTGTCACGTGTTTGCATACTGCAGGGGCACAACTTCAAAAAAACCTCACATTCACTCCTCGAACAATAATAACAGACTGGGATTGGACCGCTGTGACCATGCAGGGTTTCTACCTAGCCCCACCCCACACACACACACACACACTTCACAATAAGATATCAGTGTGGTGAGCTAATTCTGGAAGAAAACCATAATTCATAATTGGACTCCCTCTGTGTGTGTGTGTGTGTGTGTGTGTGTGTGTGTGTGTGCTATTGCTGTAAGCCTAGTCAGAACTGAGCACAATTCAGCCTCTACGTTAACAGACTATTAATGCAGCAGTGTTCACACTGAGACGTCTCAAGGCAAAGGAACCTAGCTCCGATTTCCGCTTCAAAATGGGATTTGAGTGGGTTTAAATGCCAAAGACGCCACAGCCATTCATGATCAGGAAACCAAGCCCTGTTTGGATTGGGTAACTTATGAGGGGGGTACATGTGATCAAACTTCACACATTTGCTCAAACTAAAAAGAAATGTATATGGTGGGTCACATGTAAGTCACGGGTACCATATAATTTCTAGAAAACATACACTATAGAATTATACAGTAATGCACAAGTGTCTTAGGCCACCGTGCTTCCAGATTTGCTGTTTTAATTATAATGACCATATGCCTCACAGCAAGAAGGCCCTGGGTTCAAAATCAGGGTGGAGCAGCCTGGGTCCTTCTGAGTAGAATCTGCATGTCCTCCAGGCTATGTAGTTTGATCTCCCCTTACAGTTGAGCAACAGCAGCATCTGGCAGCTTAATCAGGATGCCAAGTTGATCCTTCTAGAGTCTATAGAAGCTTGACCAGGAATCAAGAAACCACTTTTTTTTCCAGCTGCACTAAATACTGCCTTTTGCCTGCAGAAGCCATTTTGTTCTGAAAATTGTTTGCACATTTTTTGTATGTTTTGTTTGTAGCTCAATAAGGAGATTGAGAAATAAACGCATTCGCACATTCTACCACTGATTACACAACAAGTTTGATTGGTGGCCCAAGTCTTTAGCACAGTATTGTATATTGTTTTTAGCTGGCATTAAAAACTCACCTTTTTCACTTTTCTTATTGTTCCTTAATGGTTCTTCTGCTGGAGTGATGAGGTTGAGTGATGAGGGTACAGAGTGCACCCATCAACTGGTCCAATTAAACTGTGCAGTGACTTTTAAAGCATTTACCGAAACGGGAATGTTTCAGATTGACTTGGATTGGAAAACCTACAGCAAATAGCAGCGTTCAAAAAGCTTTTTCTTTCCAACCCAAGGCGTCAATTGGCTGTAAAATTGCCCTCTAGATGGGACTAAAATGTTCAAGAGCACCAGAGAGTTGGGTAAAAAAAAAAAAAAAAAACAGTAAGCAATTGTGCCTCTAAATTTATCAGCGACAGATAGATAAAAATCACACACAGGACCAACTGGGACAGGAGTAAAATCACAGAGTAGCTCCTGTAAAAGATAAAATTACCCCCAGAACTCATGCAATTTTAATCCAGTCCAGATAGGACTAAAGATTAATTCTCCCGTAGTGGGAATAATGGCTTTCCTGTTTCCTCTCAGTTAAAGGTCTAATCATAAGCAGTGGTGAATAAGGGAGAAAAGGGCTGTTCAAGGCCGATTAATGCTTTAATTATGGGTCATTAAAAAGCTTTTAAGGGTTAACATCAGAGTGGATTGTCAGGCCGCCCACTCCGTCCCAAATCCACACTGATTTTATCGATTGCTCTGGATACTGCCAAAACATGTATGCATGTAGTTTCATAATTTGTATGAAATTGTGTTTTCATAGCCAGACATCTGAAGGTAAAGACAAAACTGAGCGCAATGGCGTACGTGTGCTACACAACACCTCTTGCCGAAGTTACTGGCTGGCCTTGCCAGGCTGCCCGAGATGTCGTTCGTTCTTTGTTGGCGAGCTGACGGCGTTCTCTTCAGCGTGGCTCGGCTCGGGGACTCTTTGGGCTCAGATGAAGGGCTCTTCATGTTGGATCTGTTCAGGTCCTTCAGCACGTCATAGTTGATCTTACTGGAGATCCGTTTCTGCTCCAGCATCTTCTCTATAGCCTCGTCTGCCGTGCTGGCGTTGATCGGTTGCTTCCTCTGAGCCGGTTTCCGAGGCTAGAAGAATAAGAAAGGTTCACAGATTAGAAAGTTTGGAAGTGCAAAAACGTAACATGCTACTTCAAAAGCTGCTTTAAGGGTGGCAAACTGGAGGCTGATATAAAACCAGAATCCAGAAGTAACAACAGGAAGAGCTTAAATGTCTGCAAATTTAAGCGAGCCACTAACCACATAGAAGCAGATTTACAATTAATCATCTTCACCTTCTTTTCTTTATAGATGCCCAGCTCCTTCTCTTTTGCAATTTTCTCTTCTTTCTCTAAATGGTAAATACACAAATAACAACGCAAAACACAAATCAAGTTCAATTAAAGTGCAATTCCACATGCATTGTAAATTGTAAAGAAAATCAAACAGTTAAATCAGAATTATTTTGTTTTGTCTGTTTTTTTTTTTTTTTTTAATTTTTTTGTTGTTTTTATATAATTTAGTTATTATTCTTTCTCTCTCAATCTAGGTGGGTAGGTTTGGGTGGGAGGGGAAAGGGGTGAAAGATAAAGAAAAATGGGGGAAGGGGAAATAAGGAAAGTGTGTGAAATTGTCTTTATACATTCTGTTTTTACCCAATAAAAATATTTTTTTTTTTTTTAAATCAGAATTCAGATTTCTAGCCAACAGCATTGAATCAGGGTTGCCAGATTTACAGGAACATTAAATCTGTCCATCTTTAATCCCTATCAACAAAAAGTGAAAGCTGAAATGAATTTAAATTGAAAGCTAGTTTACGATGAACTGGAGCAGCTCACGTTCGTATTCAAAGCAGCAAACCTGAGCTTGCTGTAGGCAAAGTAATAAAGCATGTACCAAGAATATCTAATGACAAAGCTTATTTCTGATTTCTGGACAGCTGGATTAGCATGATTAGCAATTGAGTTTCATTCAAGTTAGCCTGCTGAAATGAAATCTTTACTAGCGCATTCATACACTGGTCACTGAAATTATTTGGGATATTTCCTTAGGTGAAATTTACCCTAATTTTTGTGAGCAGTTCATTTTATTTCTTACAATTATCGCAAAGCTGCTACTTGCATTACATTCCCCAAGCACAGAACACTCTTACCCTACACAAGGGACAGAAATGATGAAAAGAGAAAGCAATGCTTAACAATAACTATATACTGACTTATTAGGACTTATAAGCTCATTACTGTGTGACAGCATATTCCCACACACAAACACAATACACGCCACTGCACAACATGGACCTGGTACACTGCGTAACAGCCAATAGATGTGCTGCTTCTCATAGAAATTACAGAATGTGTTGCATTGAAAAGTACTGTCTGTTAATCACTGTGATTTTTCGTCCTAATAACAATGATTCTGAAGCCCTATGTTTAAAGTCACAATAAACAAGACAATACGAACAGTACAAACAATGCTACTAAACTACTACCAAGTGCTCTGTGTTGAAGCTTATATTTCCCATATTTTGGCATGACTGTGCTGTGATTGTTTTACAAAGAAAAAAGTGATTTATTCTATTAACTAAATTATGTTTACAATGATTAATGCGATTATCACGACTCGATTTTGTAATCCTTAACAGCATGGCATTAGGGCAAACAGTTCAGAGAAACTATTAACAACAATCTTTGAATTTCAAACGAATACTAAAATAGTTGCAATTCAATATCTACCATTTTTATCATCAAACGTGGTCGTAAAAAGCAAGCATATAGCATAAATGGGCAGCCAGAGGTGACAGTGGAGAGGAAAAACTTCAGGAGACCTACAGTAGGTTCTTTGAGAAGAACCAACCTCCAGGTGAGACCAGATAACAGTCTAGCAGAATGTAAACTAAGATATAACAACCTGGTTCATCCAGAGCTACAGTTGGTTACCTTTCTGTTCTTTGAGGTAGTCCGCGTTCTCCAGCATCCACAGCTCTGTTTTGATCTCCACCTCCTTCTCGTTCAGGATGTACTGAGGGAAACAGGACGGGCCTCAATTTATTCGTTTTAAGAGGTGGAGGTGGTCCGGGGCCTATCCCGGAATACACAGAAGTCCAGTGCAGGGCTAGGCAGGGGTGTAGTTTCAGCTATAGACTAGAAATGCTTCAATAATCCTTCTTTTTCTGCTTTGTAAAGAGTATTATCTTTCTCTTTATCATTCTCAGCCTAGTCATGTTTGTTGAGTGTAGGCTTGAGTGTGAATCGTCTCTGGACGTATTAAGATCCTCGGCTGAATTGTATTAGCGAGGTCTGAATGTTTATAAAAACAGCACTACTGGACCACTTTGAAATGTTGAAGAAAGGTTGAAGAAACAGCAAAAGAACATTCAGTCCAACTTCACCTGTGCTCTTAGTTTTTTTTGCATGAAATACCAAGGCATTTAAATATTATTAATAGACCAACTATTATCCAATAAAGAAAGGAGGAATAACCATTCATCACATATGGACGTCTCCTACTGACTTTAGTCTATTAAAGGAACTCAAACTCACCCGCTCAATTTCATCATCATCGATCCCACTCAGGTCCAGTTCACCACTCTCTGATGCACCATCTACAAATCAAAAGGGAAACGGTGTTTTAATCTAAAAATAAAGCCCAAGGACTTTTCCCACAAGATATTAGTCTTGAATTGCGTTAGTTTGAAGGCACCACATTGATTCAGAACCAAAACGTCATTTACCTTCTGGTTTATTATCACAGTTTGCACATGAATTTGTGAGCATTGTAACTGTGGGGACTATTTTAGCCTAGCAGTTAAGGCACTGGACTCTGGAACTGATGGTCCTGGGTTCAAATCCCACCTCTGCCAATGCCACAGTTGGATTTTCAAAGCTGGGCGTCTGCTAAATGCCATAAATGTAAAAATGACATTGACTCCCTTTTTTTAAATTGAAGACTTTATGCACAACTTTTATTTTGAGAATTTAAGTATTGTTTATATCAGAGTTAAATAATGCATTTCAAAATATGTTGTGTTTTTGGACATTGGTGTACTGGTTAGCAAGTTCGCCTGAGCTCATCAGCCCAACACCAGCACAAACCAACATAAACAAACTTGAATGGTCTTGTTAATGACCAGCATACCCACATATAAAATACGATGTACACTGGTCTTTGATGTTTCCTTAGCAGGAAAACCAGATGGGATTTCTAAAAGCAAGCTTAGTCATAATCACAGGCTCAAAATGATCACTGGTAGTGCTAGCTAACTGGCAAGCTATGGTCTGAAACTAGATTGTATTTCTTTTTTAAATATACATTTTAAAATTGATATATCCTCTAATGAAATATCCCCTAATTTTTTGAGCAGTGTAAATGCCCCCAAATTCCTACTTCATGCCTGAAATTTGATCATTTTATCAAACCATATCAATGTAAACAACCAACTGGCTAAATAAAATCTAATTAAACTAGACTATATTAAACTATTGAAACTATTAAAAATTAAACTGGGACATTTCAGTCTCC
This sequence comes from Parotocinclus haroldoi, assembly GCA_034779995.1. NCBI lineage: Eukaryota > Metazoa > Chordata > Actinopteri > Siluriformes > Loricariidae > Parotocinclus > Parotocinclus haroldoi. The sequence continues at coordinate 1,651 of JAUZST010010961.1, read as the reverse complement.
TTAATAAATATTTATGCCTTTTCACAGCAGACACTCGCTATTGTTTAACATGAGCAAACCTGACAGGAATTGTCAAAGGATTTTTAGTCATATCCTTAAAGGCTCATGTTTAAGGTTACCAGATTTCAGCAGTGAAAACCTGAGACCAAGAATGGCTCAAATTTCACCAAAAATCCACACTCTAACACCATGGTGGCAAGATCTGGTCAGAGAAACGACAACTGATAGCGCTAACAAGCTTGCTAGCCATGTTGAGTCTAAAAGGTAACCAGTATTTTGTATTCACTCAATTATTCATATTATTTCTCAAGTCCAAAATTCTCCCTTAATTGCTGAAATTTAAACCCAGCAAGGCAACCAAATACAACTGACTAAACATAAAAGCCAAACTGACAAGACTGACATATATTTAGTCACGTCCATTTAACAGCAGATGCTAGCTAGCCGATTAACAAAAGCAAATCTGACAGGAATTCTCAAAGGAATTTTAGTTGTATCCACGAAGGGCTATAATTAGGGTTGCCAGATTTCAAAAGTACAAAAATTTGACATGACAGATTATTCTCTTGGGTAGAACGGCTCAAACTACACCATAACGTTCTTTCAAAAGTCCACACAAGCAACACGGTGGAATGTCCTAGCCAGAGAAACAACTAAAAACAATTAATTCCTACTCATTCCTTAACTGCTGGTAATAGCTACTGTAGCTAACAAGGTTTGGTGATTTTCTATTTTTTTTTCTCCTTTGGGGTTGACAGAATATTTTTGCCTGTACAGAAACAGAATCCTTAATGTCATTTGTAAAAATGTTAACAGACTCCACTGTTCTCCCCAGTCAGCTAGCTAATGTGGTAGCCTGACAAGAACGACCGCAAGGATCAAAATCGCACCTGACGTCTTCCAAGCTTGTTTATGGTAATCTGGCTTGTCAAGCCACGATGTCTTGCCGATTTACAGGCAGCAGCTTGCTAAGGGCGCGCACTTTGATGAAGTCTGTTCTGGATCTGAACATCAGAGGCATGCGCAGTCGCTGCAAATGGAGACGGCAGTTTTAGGCCGAAGAAATTGCAAGTGGAGCTTGTGCTGAGCTCCTCTGCAGTATCTATACTCATCTACTGACTTACTTTGACCATTCATTCAAATCCAGACAGGTGGATGGTAGAATCCGTACGCATCATCGAGCATCTCTTCTGAAAGGAGGGCGAGCGAAGACGGGCTGCCGTTATTAGAAGGCTGTGTGCAGCATACACACTTTAGTAAGATACAGGCATAATGATCCCTGGTGGCAAATAATCTCTAAACAACGGCTACTGTACAAAGGGGGTGTTGATTATCTGCAGGCTCTGTGCCCACTGCTTCCTGTTGGGGTCACTGTAACGGAGCGTGTGTGTTTGTGTGTGTGTGTTTGTGTGTGTTGCCTTAGGCTTTCTTCTACATTACCTACCCTCCGTCCCTCACTTCTTACTCCACTTCCACGCAACCCCCATTCCTGCTTCACTCCCCACCCCCACCCTTTTCAAAAAAAGCCTGGGGGTTTCTGGCAGTGCTTCACAAGTTCTCCAGCATCTGCACAACTTCTACACATACTCCTCTGGCTCTGATGTGGAGAAGAGGGAAAAAAAGAGAGAAGAGAAAAAAAAAAAAAAAATAT
>JAUZST010010960.1:0-12152 GCA_034779995.1 Parotocinclus haroldoi | reverse complement strand
ACACACACACACACACACACACACACACACACACACACACACACACACACACACACACACACACACACACACGCCTGTCAGTCTGGGTGTGAGTGGTTAATCTGGGACTTTGCTTCAGTAAAGGATGATTTATCTCACAGGATTTAGGAAGGAAAAAGTCTTTATCAGTTTCTCTGTTCATAATGCACCATAACTAAACGCTGTGTGTGTGTGTGTGTGTGTGTGTGTGTGTGTGTGTTAACTTCACCGTTATAACCTCGTATATAAAAACAAGTTTCTATACATAGAAATTCTAATTAAAAAACAAATTGAGAAGAAAGGCAAGAATCCCATATAGGAGAACGTGCCAAAATTCCACACACCTGGCAACCACAGAGGATCAAACCAAGATTGGTTAGGAACTATTAGGAAACATTAAAATTTATTTCCACTTTCCTAACATAAGATTCGAAAATAAAAAAAGCCAACATTTAAAAGATTTGCGGTAACGCCGAGAATGAACCTGAAACATTTCGGGAATAAAAGTTAAACAACATTTCAAGAACTGAATTTTTTGAAAAATAAAAGCGAGTTTGAGAGTACAGGTGCAATTTTTCCAAGAAGGAAAGCTGTAAGGATTCGAAATTAGAATCGCGATATTTCCAGAATAAAGTGGAAGTACTTTGGTGGTAATATGAAGTGATATTTCAAGAATGAAATCGTCAACGCTTTGAGAATAAGGTCATAATATTTTAAGGATGAAAGTGTATCCTCTTTCCAAAAATAAAAATTTAATATTTCAAGAATGAAGTTGTTGTAAAATTGAGAATAAAATTGAGAATTACATCGTAATATTTCACGAATAAAGTCACCCCGTTTCAGAAATAATATAAGGTTTCGAGAATAAAGCGGCAGCATTTAAAAAACATTTTTTTTTTAAGAAATCCTAACGTTTCAAGAATTAAACTGCAACGTTTTGAGAATGAGGTCATAATATTTTAAGAATACTTGGGTTTTTTTTCCAAAAGAAAAATGTTATGATTCAAGAAAAAGTCATGTTTCAGTAACAAAATCGTCATATTTCAATAATAAAGTAGTTGTAAAAATGAGAATAAAATCTTAATAGTAAAAAAAATAATATACCTGTGACTTAAGAAATAAAGTCGTAATATTTCGAGAATAAAGTGGCAGCATTTTAAAAAAAAATCTTAATATTTCAGAAATAGAATCGTAGTGTTTTGAGAATAAGGTCGTAATATTTTAAGAATAAAACTGATTTTCATTTCCACCGAAAATAAAAATGCAATATTTCAATAGTAAAGTTGTTGTAAAATTGGGAATAAAATCGTAGTATTTCAGAAATATGTAATATTGTAAAATTGTAATATTTCGGGAATATAGTCATAATATTTCCAAAATAAAGTCGCAGTATTTTGTGAACTGAATCATCACATCTCGTGAATGAACTCCCAATTTTTCAGGAATACATTATAATTTATCTTTTTTTTTTATATATACTGCAATCTTAATAGTATAAATGAATAATTTATCATACATGAGAATCCACCAGGTTTATCTTTTTAAAATGTTCAACATTTTTTCTTCTTATTCTAAACCTACTTTAAGTAAAAAAAAAACGCTTAACCTAAAAAAAAAAAATAATAAAGCTCGTTGCTTTCAGGGACCATTTCTTCTGACCCAGCTTCTAATCATCAGCTTGTTCTCTCATCTCCTGAGTTGTGGCCTCATCTGTCCTCACAAAGCCTCCTCCACCATCTCCTCCTCCACCTCCTCAGCGTTTGAAACATGCTGATTCATCTGTGGACCATGCAGTGTTTGATTAAAGCTCTCGCTCTCCAGTTCTTCCTGTGGTTCCTGCCCACGGTGCGAACATCCTGCTCCATGTGCCGTTCCCTCAGCCCACTGCTCTTCCTCTTCTTAATGCATGGGAGTTTTCTTCATCCTCCAGCTCCAGTTCCAGTTCCAGTGTTTCCATGGTGTACAAAATCAGGTCACGTCAAGTTCTGAATGGCTGGAGCCCAGAACGTTCATCTGACCAACGCCGGTTAGCATGTCTTCTAACCGTGGATGTTTTGGCCGTAAACAGCTGGTCACTTCAACAGCCAATCAACGCTGCAGATCCATAAAAAGGGGTGGGATTTAGAGTTTCACGATTAAATTTTGAGATTCGTGTTTAGAGACATTTCTGCGTAAATTTGTTGGACCATAAGGTACTGGGCTATGGACCAGAAGGTACAGGGTTCAAATCCCATCTCTGCCACAGTTGGGCCCCTGAGCAAGGCCCTTAACCCACAATGGCTTGGATTGTAAGACTGTATGAATTGTGAGTCGCTTTGGATAAGGGCGTCTGCTAAATGTAAATAAATGTAAACGTACCTGTCCTATTGCAAGTAGTACACCTTCTCCATTCAAATTTATTCTTATAGCACTTTTGACAATAGAGCAGCTTTACAGTCTTATATGATCTTAAAAGGCCAATCCCAAATTGAGCAGGTGTGGTGGCGACAGTGGCAAGGCAAAACAGCATGAACTGTTTTATGAACATTTTGTGAACAGGATCATAATATTTAGAGAATAAAAGTATCAGCAACATTTTTGAGAATAGAGTGGCAATGTTTCAAGAATAACTTTAGATCATTTCGAAAATAAAAAATTGTGAAAACAATTAGAGAATAAAGCTGTTGTTGCTGTATATGTTGAGAATACATTTCAGCATTAAAAACATTACGCAGACAAAATTAAAAACATCAAATATTCGAAACAGTCGAAATATTAAGGCTTCATTCTCTTCTCAATATTTCTAAAATCCAAGAAAAGCTGCACCCCGTCCCCAACACGCATGTACACATACCAAGTGATTCACTGACAAGCTTTTTAAAGCAAAAATCTACCTGAATTTAAGTAAAAATTCTCTCTCCTTTATTCACTTTAGGTCATTTTCAAGAAATCTTAACATTTAGCTAAAACCAAACATAAGCTGGAGATCTTGGATCCCCATAAGACGGTTTCTTGATTTCTTTCTGTAGCACTTTTCATAACGGAGCATTGTCTCAAAGAATTAAATTGTAATATTTTGAGAATATAGTATATATAATGTTTCTGAAATGAAGCCGTCATATTTCAAGAACAAAGTTGTTGCAAAACTGAGAACAAAATCGTAATATTTCGAAAAATAAACCCGTATTAAGAAATAAAAGTCGTAACATTTCGAGAAGGAAATCGTTTTGAGAACTAGGTCATAATATTTTAAGAATCTTTTTTTTAACGTTTTGAGAATAAAGGTCATACTTTAAGAATATTTTGCTCCCCCGAAGATAAAAATGTAATATTTCAAGAATAAAGTTGTTGTTGAGCATTGTCTCAAAGCAGCTTTACAACATTATCTTATCTTAAAAGGCCAAAATTGCTCAAATTGAGCAAGCCTAGGGCGTCAGTGGCGAGGAAAAACCTGCCTGAATACAGGAGGAAGAAACCTCAAAAAGATCCCAACAGAGAAAAGAATAATAAGCTTTCATTGTGTGTAGTAAGTGCCTGCTCTTTTTAATTAAAAGCATCTTAAGTAATTTAAAATATATATAACCTTAAATATAAAGGCCATATCTGTGATTAGAGATCGATGTGAAAACAACAGGATTTGTATCTCAGCAGCCTGCTTCACTTCCAATGTGACTGAACTACAAGTGAAAAACATTCAACATGGAGCTCAGTTTAAAAAAAAAAAACAGCTCGTTTTAGCATTTGAAGCTTGTTACTGACCATCCATGAATCTTTTCCTGGACTTCTAACTTCCTTCACCTCCAATCTACCAAACCTGTGGCCATATTTTACCATTCAGCATCGTATTTCTTAAAAGTTTCAGAAACATATCAGTCTCTCGTAACTAACCTCCGGACTTTCTCACAAATCGCGCCAACTTTGAATTAGCCACGCCCCCTTTTGCCTGCAGGCGGGAAAAGAGTGAACGGTTACTGCGTTGTGATTGGCTGCAGCCGTTTCTGTCAGTTAAGACCGACGGCAGTTTAGAAGCCTCGCTAACGCTTGGAAATATTAACCCTTTAACGGCTGAACGGTTTAATCCACTTTCTTTATGTCACATAGACGAGCTGTGGGTGCACAAACACACTCACAAACACACAAACACACACCAGGAAACTTTAAAGCTGCAATTTGACTTGGGTTAAAACATGAAAACAAGCCCATGTTAAATCTGGTATCTGAAGCAGTGGCAACCCGACTCGAGAAAAATCCAGCTATGGCCACCTAAGACAAGAAGACAGGAATTAAAGAGAGCAGATTTGAGGAGAGTTAAAGGCAAAGTGATTAAGATACACTCACTGGTCACTACATTAGGTACACCTGTTCAACGGCTTGTTAATGCAAGCATCAACTTGCATCAATTAGCATCAGAATGGGGAAGAAAGGTGATTAGATTACCGTTAGTTTAGGATCTGCTGATCCACTGGGATTTTCACACCCAGCGCCATCTCTAAAAATACCGTCTGAAATACGCCCATCCCTACTGTGAAGCATGGTGGCGGCAAAGTTAAATTGTGGCCATGTCTGATACGGATGAGCACTGGTGAATCCAAACAGACTGGTGCTGTCATGAAAGCAAAACGTGGATTTTATGAGATATTCAATCAGAAGGCTGATTATTTGCAAAATAAACAAAGCTGTGGATCGCTGGAGTGACTCTGTGGTTTTCTATGGGTACGATATGAGCTCCTGTCTCGGCAGTGACAACAGGACGATCACGGTTCGGCCAGTAAACCCACCGTTCAGAACCTGAAATCAAACTGAGCTAGGGAAATGTTTCTACAGCTGCTCCCAAGCTGTGCTTCAACAAACGGAGCCTTTTGAAGAGTCCTGGGTCTGTTTTCTTTTTTTCCCCCACCGTTTCTTTTTTATTAATATATGACTCTGACTTTGCCAGCAACTCCATGTCTATCGCGTTTGCACTAAGTACGGTCCTTCTATTCATAGAGTATGGAATGGAAGGTGCAATTGATGCAACGAAAGATTGATTGTTTGTTGTTGAACTCGATTTTTCACAAATGAGATACGATCTTCTCACTTACCACTCTTAAACTAGTGAACAAGGGGCACTCAGGGGTACCTGGTGGCACCCTAATGCCCTTCTCACCGTCCAGGCACCTGACTCAGCCTAGTGTCGTGGTAATCACATACTGACCCCACATCCACAGAACGATTTGCTAAATGTCTAATTCTGAATTGTCTGAATTGTCTAAATCAGAGTTTAAAAACAATACAATTAAAACACTATATGAAAAAATTTAGTACGGCGCAATACATTAAATCTTATTATTTTTTCAAAAACTGAACTGAAAATAAAACGAGAGTAGAACGCTACCAGACTGCGGTTCCCTTTTCTGTCAGCAGGTGTCACAAGAGTTCACTCGTACCAGTTTTCTGCCATTCAGACCTGATCTGGACGTACGTACGTTTTTTAATTTCTTACCATAAATCGGATGTTTAGCTGATTGAATGGATGTCAAACGGTGATCGAATGCTATTACGAACTTTTTATTTGTGAACTATGAATGAATTCAGATTATTTGTGGGTTTGTTACAATCCTTGAAACCAAACAACAGCTTTTGATTAAATAAAGCAGCTGTCTTGATGTGATTTAAGCTGGAACATATCATACCAAGAAGGAATTTCTGATTTATTATATTATTGTATTAACTGGGACCTCGTGCTGTTACGCTGCGTCTGTGTGGGAGATTTTATAGGAATAGCCAAATTATAAAGATGACGCTCGAAGAAAGAGCCAAGAAACCTTCAGTGTCCACAGTAAGCACTCTAAAGGCTGCATGAGGAGCACTTGGACCTACTAAAACGGCGTGCTTCTACAAAGAGCAAGCGTCCATAAAATATGTCTACACATTGTTCAAATGAATTAACCAATACCAAGCTAATTAAGTTCAAAGGCCTTTCAAATAACACCTGGAAAGTGGAGCAACTGGAAAGGTGCCCAGTACACTCAAGGCCATTCAGAAATGAAAGGAATCCAAATATTTAAGGCCGTCTGGCGCTCTGTCTTGCTCTGGATTCTGGTGGCTTCCTGGCTCTTGCTGAAGATCCCATACCTCTCAGAGCCATTGATATGCAGATTGGTTTCACAGAGGTAAAGGTGTGGATTTCTGGCCTCCTTGAGGGTTTGAGGAACACGAGTTTGTCAGCAATTGTGCGAGAAAATGGTTGAGATGTTTAAGAACCTTAACGCTCCTCAAAGAAAGATGGGACGGGATTTACAGTGGGCATTTCTCCCCCAAATCTTTACTGTACAAAAAACAAGCCTCGTGTTATAGCCACGTCCGGGAGAAGCTTTAATTTTAGTTTAGGTTTTATTTCTAGTGTTATATAAAGCAGGAAATCCCAGTCTCTGGTGCACAGTTTTCCCTCTGAAGAACGTTTGGACTTTAATGAATCCACCACACAAATCAAATGTGTTTTCAGCTCCTGATGCTTGATTTTTCTAAAGCCAGGTACACAACTTCTGCACTTCTGCGATCGGTCGGCATCAGGTGCAGTTGTTTCCGTATGCATAGTCCCCATATCGACCTGTTTAAAGGCCTCCAGCAGATGGGACTCATTCCCAGCCTGATGGGAAACAAGCGCACCTCATTAAAGTTCCACTCATCTAACAACTGTTGCTTAAATGCTTTGGGAAGCTCTTGTCTCCCGGGGGAGATGCTCAGAGGTCTAACTGGTGCATGTTTTCAAGGACGAGCCCTCTTTTCCTGATACTTTCTGACATTACGTGTGTAATTTTCTCATGTCAAATAGTGACGCATTTGGCTATTGGGTGGGTGTGGACTTTAGGTCATGATTATGTCGTCAAATTGTTCCACTCTGGTGAATAGGGTGGATTGGATTGACGCAAATAAACGTGGCCAAAAGTATTGGGACACGAACCAACATGTGGCCAAAAGTATTAAGACACGAACCAACATGTGGGCAAAAGTATTAGGACAAAAACCAACATGTGGGCAAAAGTATTAGGACACAAACCAACATGTGACCAAAAGTATTAGGACACAAACCAACATGTGGGCAAAAGTATTAGGACACAAACCAACATGGAAAAATGATCTCGTTATGATTGCTATATTATGGTTTTAATTAGAATATTTTTCTGTTCTATAGAGGAAGGAAGTTGTTGGTCCGCTGTTGCTTTTTATGAACCACAGCATGATTTCTTTCTCCAGTCATAAACATTTATTCATTTTTTAATGAGGTCACTCAAGATCCAATGGTGAGAAAATGACCACATCGGCCACACACATCTCTCTAATCTTAGCAGTCCGCACAACAACACACACTTTACTGCCACTCATTACTCTGTACCTTCTTAACGCCGTTGTTTGGGCCAGTCAGAGTTGTATTAGAAATACAAAAGGCTGTGCATAAGGGATGAAAACAAGAGGAAACTGAAAGGTTTAACAGTCCTAAACATGGCTAAAGTTTCTTATGGATTTGTCTTTGAAATATCTGGCACTTTGTCATTCTGTTTTCGTCCTTAAAGCTAAGGCCAATTATCAGTCAGTCCGCTGAGCAGCTTTTCTAATGACCATCTCTGTTCGGTCGCCTTTAGCCCCGGCCTCCATTAAACCTCAGCGTGTGTGACTGGATTCCGAAAATGTGCAGAAGTTCTTGATGAGTGATGCAAGTGGAGGCAATAAGAGCCTATACTAACGGCATTAATATCAAACACGGAACGCGTCCGACAACCCCAGATCAGAAACAAACACTCAAGTGTTTCTTCTATTTTCTTCAGTGCAGAAAGTCTGAACCTGATATTATTTGCGTAATGTAATATAATAATAATATAAACTGATTTCCTGCTTTTTTTCCTCGTTTGTTATTAAACATTCATTCCTTCATTTCTGATACACATTTAAAAAAAAACATTTGGGGACATGAATAAGTGGTCAGTTAGAGTAAATAAGCCCTTAGAAAAGATGTGATTTTAAACAGGTGATTATAATCATGTTCAGCACGGGGGCTCGGTGTGGGGGGGGGGCACCGCCGCCTCACAGCAAGGAGGTCCCGGGTTCGATCCCAGGGTGGGGCGGCACCACTTCCTCACAGCAAGAAGGTCCCGGGCTTGATCCCAGGGTGGGGCGGCACTGCTGCCTCACAGCAAGAAGGTCCCGGGTTCGATCCCAGGGTGGGGCGGCCTGGGTCGTTTCTGTGTGGAGTCTGCATGTCCTCCCCGTGTCTGCGTGGGTTTACTCCCGGTACTCCGGTTTCCTCCCACAATCCAAAGACTTGCGCGTTAGGTTAATTGGTGTCTCTAAAGTGACCTTTAATGTGTGACTGTGTGCCTTAAGATGGATTGGACCCCATCTAGGGTTGCGCCCAGAGTTGCCGAGTGAGCACCGGCTGGCCCGTGACCCAGTGCGGGATGGATTATAAGGTCCAGTAACCGTCAGAACCACATGGAATGACTTTATTAAACCTTTATTACCTTTATTAAAGCTCTACGATACGGAGTTACATTCAGAAAATCTTAAAATAGCTCACGAAAAGCTTCTCTTCCAAAACGGAAGGTTTACTGGCAATTGAACTTAAGCTTGTTGGTATAATTCAGGATTATTAGGATTATTCCTCCGATCCCAAAGCTTTTCAGCATTTCACAATCATGTCGTTTAGCAGACGCCCTTATCCAGAGCGACTTACAGTTCAGGTTGTGGGTTAAGGGCCTTGCTCAGGGACCCAACTGTGGCAGAGGTGGAATTTGAACCCTGGACCTTCTGATCCATAGTCAGGTACCTTCCATAACCACTAGGTCCCACTTTCTCTCCAGCATGTGGATCCACAGGTGGATGTTTTCCACAGTGACGGTTCATTAATTCTTTTTTTATCTCCACCATGCAGGAGTTACAGTTACAGCTGCTTCACTTGCTTCACCATTTGAGCCTGGTCTTCATCCGCAGGAATGAAAACCCGCAGCTACTCCGACTCTTCGGATAAATACGAGCCCCGAGCTAGAGCGTCATGGCCGGCATCTGATAGAGCTGTTCAGTATTCGGCAGAGCCACCATGCTCAGTTCCTTAAGACGCTGAGGTTCATGTGATGTTTATTTTCTCTCACCTAATAGTAAAGAAGCAGAACCTCCGCTCTCTAATGGCTGTACAATGTTTGGATTATGTCTATAGATATTAGAGTTTGACCCACAGAGTATTCTGGAGTTGAAGGACCAGCACTGATTTTGATATCTGAGGATTTAAAAAGTGCAACGTTGACAAAAAAAACCCCAATGATTTTCTCTAACATAAACCATGCGGACAAATGTTTGTGGACGCCACATGAATTACAATGGAAGGACAGACAGAGAGATGGATGGACAAGCATACAGATATAGATAGATGGCTAGGCAGGCAGACAGACAGATGGACAGAGGGACGATGGAAGGACGGACGGACAGCTAGATCGATATTTTTCTTTGCCTTACTGTCGCAACTTGAGGGACTTCAATCAAACTAATGGAAGCCTCTAGAGACTCAAGTCAAGCTTCATTTATTTCTGTAGAGCTTTTTATAACGGAGCATCGTCTCAAAGCAGCTTCGCAATCTTATGTGATCTTAAAAGGTCAATATCAAACTGAGCGAGCCTAGTTCTGTGTTCAGTGGCAAGGAAAAAGTCCCTGGATAAAGACTCAAATGGGGGGGGGCGACCTCCATGGTTAATTAAGTAAATACTTAAAGTATGTTAAATTAATCGTAGAATCAAGTCAATAATATAATTTAAGTCAACAATAATATGTAATATTTAATAGTGACCAAGCGACGGAGGGAGTTCCTGTACTGGTGGGACTGGGTTCAGAGAAGCAGAACACGCAGAACTGGAAATGTTTTGATAAAGCAATCCCTTACCCACGTGCTTCCATTAGATATCGATGAAGGACGGTTCTTGATCCAGTGCCGTCTGAGGGAGCGGAGAGAGATCACCCCTCTCCAGTGTAGGCCTGTATCTTTACCCTCTCTACACTGAAGTTCCTCCAGATTCTTTATGGTCTAATGATATTATGATCTGCAGAGCCAAAAATATTTAAAATCCCTTCTCAATATTCTTTGAGGAACAAAGTTTTTAAACATTTCGATCACTTTCTCGGATATTTACTGAAAACTGGAGATCCTCTGCCCATCTCTCCTGGATGCTGCTTCTGTAGCAAACCATGATTACCTGTTGTTCTGGGCAATCAGCTGTCCAAAACCAGCACTAAATTCCTAGAAACGGCCTTTATAAAGGTGTTTGTAAGGTCATGTTTAGGAGATAATGTGACGGGAATCCAGTCGAGTCTCATAAGTAGCAGGACCTTTTTAAGTTTTCATCCTCTGCTGTTTTTACGTTACCTTCTCACACTTCATCACAGTGGGTGACTGTGGCTTTGTGACTTATGTAGGACTGATTGGCGGGTGATGCAAGAACAAGGTAACTTTAAATATTAACAAGGAACGAATGTGGGAAAAAACTCAAGAACCTGATGAAGAAACACAGGATGGAACCCCTGAATGTTCTGATATTCATTAGGGATTAATAACAAAGGTCTGAGTAAATGAAGCTGATCCTGACGTTATTGTTTGTGTATTATTATTATTATTATTATTATTATCATTATGATCTTCTGAAGCTTCTGAAGAATAATCCTGCTTTTTGGGGAGATCCTCGTGAGCCTGCTGCCAGTCATGTTTTCTTCTTTACCACCTTCGTTTGTTTTCTTAACACCATGCCATGCGCATGCTAATTTGAGCGTGGGCGACTTGTTTTGCATCATTATCACACCACCTGTTGCGTTTGCACCGAACTGACGGGTTTATATTGGGCTGAAATCAAACGGCTCTCGAATAAATAAAAGCTCAGTTCAGACCTTTTCTTTAGACGCAGTGCCACCCTGTGGTGAAATAGTTAAACTACAACTGGACTCAAAAGGTGAACTTGACGAATATCTGGTGCAGTTGGTTGATTCCTCAGTTGGGGGCGCTTTTTTATTTTCATTTTTATTTATTTTTTCGGTGCAGGTTTTTTTTCCCCAAGGTCAAGGTTTTTTTCGCGTGATGCAGTAAATAGTATTTTTTGATACCTGGGCGACTTAAGTATTTCTGACATAAAATGATTATCTGTATATGGTTTAAGTGAAAAGGTCAAGCAATTGTTGAATATGAGTGAATATTAGTCTGTTCATTCCTTAGTCCTAAAGGTACATAAAGAGAAGAAATTATACTAGAGGCGATCCAGTATTGCGTATGTGTGAGCATGTGAACCATTGCTTTCTGTAGCTGCTTTACTGGTCAGTCCTGCATGTTCTTTATTCCTCTGTTCAGAACAGCTTCGACTCTGGGATGTTGTTTTGTTTTCTCACGTGTACAGCTCACCTCAGCACCCTCAACAACATTTCTATTGGATTAAGGTCAGGACTTTGAATGCCCTTGAATCCTTGTTTAACTTTTCGTCGGTACAACTAGTGCTTTCATTTCTTTTGCTGAACGGAGGCTTCTGTCCGGCCACTCTGATATAGAGCCCAGACTCTCAGGAGCTTCGGAGCTGTGATGGAGCTGTGATAGTTCTACACCTTGATTGGATTCCTAACCGCCCCCTCTCTCCCAGTTACTCAGTTTGCTGGGGCAGCCAGCTATAGGAAGAGTCCTGGTTGGTCCAACCTTTTTTCCACTTAAGAACCAAGGAGGCCAACTTTTTGTAGATCTTCTCCAGACCTGTGCCTCAACACAATCCCGTCCCTGAGCTCTACAGGAAGCTGTTTCCTCCTCATGGCTTGGCTTTTGCTCTGATCTACATCTTTACCTGTGAGACCCTGTATTGACAGGGGCGTGCCTTGATAAATCAAGTCCAATCAACTGAATCTGGTAAAGATGGATCCAATGATGGTGTAGAAACATCTTAAAGAGGATCAGAAATAACCAAATTTGAGAAAAATGAAAGTGTATTAAGTCTTTCCGAGTGCAACAGATTACAGGATGTAAGCTACCTTTGACTAATTTTACATTTTAAGTACAATTATATAATTATTATAGTTAGCATCCATGCTGCCCATGGAGGACGGGTCCCTTTTCTGAGTCTTGGTCCTCTCAAGGTTTCTTCCTCCTAAATAAGGGAGTTTTTCCT
>JAUZST010010959.1:0-37153 GCA_034779995.1 Parotocinclus haroldoi | reverse complement strand
CAAATAATGATACATGTCATAAGTGTGTGTATATATGTGTGAGCAAGTGAGTAATTAAAATGCCTGAATATGTGATATTTAACTTATAACTTTTTTTACTGAACATACCATGGTATATTACTCAGTATACTGTATAGTTTAGGTAAATAAAATGAATCTAAACTGTGCTTTATATTCTATGTGAGATTTAAGAATGCACAGCAAGGCATTGACATTTAGAAGATGCTCTAATTTGAATCAACATTTACATTTAGTTACTTAGCACACTCCCTTATCCAGAATGACTTACAATTGATACAGTCTTACAATATAAGCAACTGTAGAATAAAGTTCTTATTAGCAGATATGGAATTTGAACCCTGGACTGCTCTTAGACTAACATAGTCCCCACGTTTTCTGTCATCTTTGATTTGAACAAATTTTTTAAAAACCTGTTCTAGCTAACCTGTAGTAGCTTCATGGCAAACTTCCTAGTATCCATGATGGTAGCATTCTGACAAGGTTCACAGGGAACAGAACATCAACACTAAAGGACCTCCATCAAACCAAACAGATCAGATTATTTTCTGTTTAACTGATCTTATTTAATGGCAAATGTATTAGATCATTTGCTGCCAAAGCATTTGCTCTGTTTCTGAGCATAGAAACCTTGTCCAGTCAGTTCTATAACAGCCGGCAAACTCCAGGTCCTTATGTGGTTGCATTAAAACTGGCAAATACTGGCTGCTTTATGGTCACGCTATTAATGTGGGTAGCTTTGTGTCTTAAACAAAAGGTAGCGATCAGGATGCTGTGTCTTAGAAAGCAGCGCTTCTGTAGCTCCAAATGGACAAATGGTTTAAGACATACTTTGACAACAGTTGACAGACGACTACTACACTGATGCTTGTTCGCCCTGAAAAATCAGAAATCAGTCAATCAGGTATCTAGCATTCGCCTTTGTATGAAAACATTTGACCTGGAAGCATTGTCATAATTTAAAAAGTCAAATATATTTAAGTGGTGTTGACTAACTACAAAGGTACTACAAAGCCCAAATCAGCACAAATCAGCACAAATATAAAATAGGGGGAAAAAATGTCACTGTCATTTAATTTGTAAATAAACATCCATTTCAACATTTCAGTCCTGTAACGCATTGTAACAGAAAGTTGGGACGGGGAAAATGTAATGTCTTAAACCAACTACTACTGTAAGATATTGATGAATCAAAGTTCTTGAAGCAGTGCTGCCGGAGTAATCGGAGATCATGGGTCTTCAGTTCAGGCTTTATGCATTAAATGATTCCATATTCACTGAAGTGTTTAATGATATTGCGCACTCTAAAGGAATAAATATGCCTTATAATTCCTTATAATCTTCTTCAAGGAACACTGGTTTTAAAGTTTCATTTAGCAAATTGTGGATCGTCTGCCCACTTTTGTTCTTTAAAGTTATTATAGTGACAATAGTGATTTTGTACCAAATCAATTTCCTGTTGACATAATCTGTTTAAAATTACATCATTATTCGTTATTTTAGCCCAATTTTTTAACCCCAATTTACCCATGTGTCAGTGTTTTTTTTAATGTGTTGCAGGCCTGAAATGCAGGAATGAATGTTTCTTAACAAATTAAATATTAATGAGAAGTTGCAAGTCTGCAATTAAATAAAGATTAAATTAATTAAATTTGTTATTTGTGTTTTCCATACCCTCCCAACTTTGGAGCTGTATTTCTGTACAGATGGCGGTCTGAGTTCGGTAGATTTCCAGTGATATCATGATTATATATTTATGCTGGGAGTAAAAGTTTAATAGTCCCGTCTTGCACATTTAGTGTTTCATCCCTTACATGTTCGAGTTCAAACATGTTAACTGGTGTATGTGTTACATTAGCTGTATTTGGTGCAGGGAACCTGCAGTGTACATTGTAGCAGTACTTAAAAGTATTTGAGTATTTAAAACAGGTGTTCCAAGTATTTAAAAAAAGCAATACATGTATTCCTAAATTTAAACATTTAACCAAGGTGGTAAGAAGATCTTCAGTTTTTCACATTTTTCCTTTCTCAAGTCGTAGCCAAATGTCTATGCTTAACTACAAAATTTCAAATGACAAATTTGTTTTCTTTAATTTACCACTTACTTAGGTATTTAGTTAGAGTTAGAGTTTTTACAACAAAATATTGTCTTAAAGTAGCTTTAATGAAATCTGCATCACTACTCAGTTTAAATTACTACAACCACTGTTCATACGTGAACTTATGAACCAAAGTTTAGAGGCGTTACTAGGAGCATCTAGTAAGTGGACTGTTACATTAATCGAGTATTGAGATTCCAAATCCACGAACCTGTTTCTCAGCACCTGTACAAGCCAGAATATTTCTAATTTGGGCAATACTACAATTATTAATGCCGCTAATAGACACATCAAGGGAGATGTACTAATCAAACGTGACATCTGAGGTTTTTGCAGATGAATTGGGCGTTACCGAACAGACATCAGGGTTCATGATAGATGTAGACAACCTCTCTTGCAACCTTCTAAAACAAATAAAACCCAATTTTCCTCAGTTGTACCTACTGTGAGGACATCATTTGGTTTCACTGATTTATACAACTGCATATCTTCTCCATATCTGTGTACTCATAACTCCATATCAATCTAATATCCCTTTTATGATAACCGAGTCTTGTGGCAGCATTTACAGTGAAAATAATAGTGGGCCCAGATCAGAACCTGGTGTGACAGTATTTAAATCATAGTATTTATTGAAGACATCTATAAATCATTAAGTACCCTAATTAATGTTTACTTTGATGGGGCCTGTCTTTCATAAATGCAGTTATTGTGTAGGCATCCACACCATTGCTGGTAACCAGCTTTTTCTAAAATCTTGGTGAGTAAAGGCAGATTTAAATTTTGAATACAATTAGACAGTACTTATGGTTAGGTTTGTAATCGGTGGGCTGTGTGTTTGAGCTGATCAAGGGCTGTAGGTGTTTTAAAGTCTGGTAGGTTATTAATAAATGCAGCTGAAGAAGCAGATGTGATAGTTTGCTTGGTGTGATAATGAGGCAGTAGGCAGATATTATTAGTTGCAAGAAGCACATATATTAAGGGTTTATCTGTTTTGCACATAACTATATCCAGGAAGGGAGGATCCCCTCTGATTATCCAATCTAATTATTATCCTGATTATCCTATCTAATCTAGACCAGGTTTCAGTAAGACAAAGGACATGCAAACAATTATAGATAACATATTGCTCACAAATGTTTTTTTTTAAAAAAACAATACACCCTCATTTTTACTGTAATTTAATTAAGAAAGACTGCTTTAGTAGTTTAGTGATCTAATTATAAATAATCATGATCCTGGTATAGGCTTTTTATTTGTATGAGCACTATATGCATTTTTCACTAATGAGGTTTTTAAAACAGATTTTCTGAGTGTGTTTACATTTAAGAATGATGCAGGTGACATGCATAGTCTCTCAGCTCTGGGTGATGGTGCATGGCTACTACCAGATGGTTGATTGAACCGATTTGTCTGCTGCCTCACCATGGTTCTGGATGGTCAGAACAATAACTAATTCTGACAGAAGACACTGCCTATGTTACAAGAACTGACAGTAGCACCTTCCTAAGCACTTTGTACACTGTTCAGCCCAAATACCCTCAAAGGTTGCCTCATTACCTTATTGTCTAATGGTTAACCTTTAACAGTTCCACATTGATAAAGGGTCCCAGAGGCTAGCAGCTGCCAACATGTGAAGCAGTCAGCCACTTTTCTCAGCAAAGAGCTTTAAGACATTCAGTGGTTTCCATATCCCTCTACCACTTATATTGGGGGACTGAGCAGACAGTAGGAATTGCTGTTGTGGCACAAGGGAGATGAACTCCAGTCTTCCTAATCTTGTTTCAAACACTAGCAGCTAAGTCTATTCTGGTACCACCACAGAGTCTTGTATTCAAGTTTCAACCCCACATGTACTGGTTATTACTCTGGAGGCAATAATAAAAAGCATTAGAATGTGTATGTTTATATAATTTCATAGATGTACACAGTAGAACTTGATTAAACAAAGTTTAACTACAATTAACTCATTATCCAAAGTGATGTCATTTAAGTAAACATGGTTGCCCCAAAAAATATTGTCCATCTATTTGGTAGCCTACTGTCAAGGCATAGCCTAAGAATTTATATTAAGTATACACACAAGGCAGGTGCAGGAAGCAATCGCTGGTATTTATTGAACCAGGCAAATAGAGCAAACTTGGCAGGCAATCTCGTAAACGTGAAACAGGCGAGTTCAGGCGAGTCCTGAGGGAGAAAAGCAGAATCAGAGTCCAAGAAAACAAAGTGATGCAATTGGTTACCACTATCTAAATCAAGAAAATGCTCAAGAGGAAATCCAGAATACTTTGTGTCTAGCCAGCGCATAGGCCAGACGCAACCTGATCTTAAATTCGTACTCTGGAGACAGCATTCTTATGTGCTCGGGAGCTGGTATTCGAATGAGCTTGGGGGACAGCATTTGTGTGCACTCGGGTACTTCCACGTATGGTTGTATGAATGCGTTCTAAACCGCCGCGCTCGACACGACAAACAGTGTTTGTGCGTTCCCAGGTACTTCTGTATATGGTCGCACAGGTACGTTCTGAGCTGGCGCTCTGGGTGTGACAGAAGGCGTTTGTGTGCACTCGGGTACTTCCGCGTATGGCCGCGTGAGTAAGTTCTGAGCTGATGCGCTGGATGGAACAACGTGTCTGGTGCGGCCTCTTGGTTGTGGAGCAGGCTTGTCTGAATGGTTTTCGTGGAGTTTGTGTAAGAGTAGAGGATCAAGGATGTCCTGCGATGGTATCCTGCTGTGTTCCTCTGGGCTGTATCACACAAATTTGGCTATAGAAATCATATTTTGATTTAAATGATTATACATTTCAAGAAGTATACTTGTGTGGTATTAAGGATACAAATGTGAATTTAAAGTGCCCGTTTAGAGTGAAGTATAACTACTTTGCTCGTAAACTGGCTAATTATGTTGTTGAGCAAAACAGTTAGGTTGTCATTATAACATTTTGCATTATGTCCAAACCATTATGTTACCATTAAGCAAACCGAGCAAGTCCACAGCGACGAAACAGTAGGTATCTGAGAAAAGGTGGATTTCAGGTGCCTTTGGCTGGTTAGAGTGAACCATATCAGATGAGACAGCAATCTCATCCCCACTTCTTGCTGGTGCTATTGGAGCTGGCATCTCCTTGCTGCTCGTTCACTGATAGGCAAGCAAACATGTCACTGTGCATCACCACCGTTTCAGAGCTCTGCACTCGGTCCTCCTCACACATCACTTTGAACGTCTCTCACCATCCTGAGTTCCTGGCAAGTCTGAATGTGGACCCTGTGGTGATGCAGGCACCCTGAAAGAGACACTAACCTCTTTAAAAGTGAATTGCTTGCCACTTAAAAAATAATTAACTACATTTTGGTTTATTTGAGTCAGTGGGGGGATGAGCCAGTGTGCAGTGAGTGATAAAAGTGCAATAGAAACATCATACATTTGAGGAAGGCAGCCTGCTGTTCTTATTGAAAGGTGAAATCACAGCACTTGTGTGTGTAAGATAGCTGCTCAGTGATGGCGTGTAATGGAGTTGTGAAGTTTAATCAGCTTTGAGTGTGAAGTAAAACTGCCATGAAAGTGACCTTTAACTAGGGGAATATTTTGACTCAGAAGAGATGGGTGTTTAGTCTATGCAGAATAACTGTTGCATTTTCCTAGTCAGGGATTTGATGAAGCATAAAAGTTCGATGTTGTAAATTCATACATTTGCATGCAATTTGTAGCTATCAGAGGAAGAGCGTGCATTTCCCTTTTGAAGATGCTTTTGCTCTCGCTGTACTCACTTTTTTTCTGTTTAGCCACAGGTCAGGCTTTGATCGTGCTCATTCTTGAACTGTGCTGGATAAAAAGGCTTTTTAGACGAATAGAAATGCCCTTTGCCTTGGAGCACAAGGTTACATTTTAAACACTCTTCTCTTATAGAAGAAATCAAAAAGTGTATAAATCTAGAAGACCAGCGTGGAATTATATGATTCAGTGCTTCGGCCTTGTTACCCATCAAGTATGCCATGCTTGTCACATTTTCTATCATGCACCGATTGTAACTACTGAAGAATCCTGAAAATTTTTATGAAAGCATGTGGGAGTCTGGAAAGGTTTCCAAGTCTGAAACTGAACCTGTGCTACTGGTATCCCATTTAGGACTGCTCTAATGACCTCAGAGTTAAATGACACCATTTACACTTCTTGTCTTTTTTCACAGATTTCCTGCAGACCTGGGGTCAACTCTTCTCTTCTATTCACTGTCTATCCAAGATGGTTTGCCCTAAGTGCAACTCGATGCTGCCAGCCTGAGTGTGCAATCAGTCTGTGACCTCTCTGAGACTTTTCCCCGGAAAACTGGGGGATCAGCTCTATCAATTGCCATCTGTATCCGCTGGCCACCCTACTCCCTGCTGCTATCCTTTTTCATGGCTGGTTTGCTGGGATCTGTGTTCCTCTTGGTCCT
This sequence comes from Parotocinclus haroldoi, assembly GCA_034779995.1. Classification (NCBI taxonomy): domain Eukaryota; kingdom Metazoa; phylum Chordata; class Actinopteri; order Siluriformes; family Loricariidae; genus Parotocinclus; species Parotocinclus haroldoi. Next base: position 30,603 of record JAUZST010010959.1, on the reverse strand, counting down.
ACATGCCTATGCTGCCCCTCCAGACTTTATCCAGGTTTGGCCTAGTGTGCCCACCCCAAGCCCTGGAGACCTGCCTAATGTGACAGTTATCCCATCCCTAGTGCCACCACCTGGCACCAGCAAGCACATCCCTCACAGCATTATCATCGGTGTGCGTAAAGGTGGCACTAGAGCTCTTCTGGAGATGCTGGATATTCATCCTGAAGTAGCAGCAGCAGCTACAGAAGTGCATTTCTTTGACTGGGATGAGAACTATGCCAAGGGCTTGGAGTGGTACCGTGATCTTATGCCCTATTCGTATCCACACCAGATCACCATAGAAAAGACTCCGGGCTACTTTACTTCACCTTTAGCTCCAGCACGCATCTACGCCATGAGCTCCTCAGTCAGGCTCCTGCTCATACTAAGAGACCCAGTTGAGAGGGTAATCTCAGATTATACACAAGTCTACTTTAACCGGCTGGAGAACCACAAGCCCGTGCAGGCCATTGAGAATATGCTAGTCAGGAACGGAGTTCTGAACATACGCTATAAGGCCATACAGCGCAGTCTCTATGACGTCCACATGAGGAACTGGCTAATGCACTTTCCACTGCAGCAAATCCACATTGTGGATGGGGACACATTAATTCACAACCCTTTGTCTGAGCTGCAGAAGGTGGAACATTTCCTGAAGCTGCAGCCACGGATAGAAGCCTCCAACTTCTACTTCAACCAGACCAAGGGTTTCTACTGCATTCGCAGTGATGGCCGAGAAAGGTGCCTGCATGAATCCAAAGGACGCCCTCACCCTCCTGTGAACAGCACTGTCCTGGAGCAACTACGCTCATATTTCCACCAACACAACCGCAATTTCTACCAGATGGTCAGACGCACTTTTAACTGGCACTAGTGCAGTTGGTTGACCGACTTAGATGGCCAGTTAGACTTAGCTTCCTTTCTTGAATGATCAGTGAAAGAACAAACTGTCCCTTAGAATTCTTCTGAAATGCCTTTCAACTGCTACCAAGACTGCATAATTACTTTGCAATCAGACAGTTGTAACCAGTAAGAAAAAAATGATGATTTATTAATAAATATATACAGTGGGAGAACTGGATGATTGATCCACTGTATGAATACACAATATACAGATGAAAAAGTAAACATTTTTGTGAAACCTTTTTCTTTCATTTATTTCATATACTTGTACTTGTTAATAAATGGTTCTCTTTTCAAAACTGGACATATTTAGTGTTATCTCATTTTTCATTTCTTTCAGTTTGTGCTATGAAAGAGCTTTCTGGCTAATGACTGAAATATGTGACATATATTTAACCTTGTCCACACCTTTAAAGAAAGCAGCTTTTATAGATGAGAAATTGTTAAGTCAACCTCAGTGGGGAGCAACCTTAAATATTATGTAATTCTGCAAACCTTAATGCCTATGTATACAAGCACATTTGAAAAATTGAATATGAAACTTTGCAGATTAGAAAGAAGTGTTTTTTCTTGTTATGGTCATGGATTCACTGGTCACTATCCCAAGAAAACAAAGGCACAGGTGTAAACATGCTCTGGACTACCCAGCCCTCCATCCCGGGACTGGTAGTCAGTTGGTTACTGTTGCAGTGCTGTGAGATGATCCACTAACCAGCCTCCCTTATCCCTTAGAAATATTAAATTGTGACCATGCGTAACACCAGACCTGACCACAACCTACCAGACGCACTCAAACCTAGGTCCCTGCAGTGCTAGCATGTTTTGGCTAGCATATTAGACTACCGCATTACAAGCCTGCTGTGCATCTGAAGCATTGAGTAATGGTTTATTACATTAAACTATGTTATTTGCACATCTAGACATAAATAGAAAATCAAAATACGCAAATGAATAGTGTGTGTGTTTGCATGAAAGAGAAAACTCTGTATTTAGCGGAGACACCTAGCTGGTTCTCATGAGGAAAATTGCTCTTTTTTTAAAACTGTGACATTCTGTCAAAACAGTAAAAAGATTTGCTTTGGGTTACTGGTTTGGGGTTAGGGGTAAGCATAAGTGTAGCATTAATTAGCTACAGTGACCATTCAGTGACCATGACATGTCAGTGTCCCCACAATGGTAGAGAGGCAAACACAGTGTGTGTGTGTGTGTGTGTGTGTGTGTGTGTGTGTGTGTGTGTGTGTGTGGATTATTTAGAAAAGCAGTAAAGAACAGAAGCCTAGAGCTCTGCTTTGGAGGCGCAGACACCCCTAATATGCTAAGACATGGAGCCATTGCCTGCAGCTACAGAATGTGAATCATGGGAGTTAGCACGCTTGTGTTTGCAGTGCACACAGTCAGCGACGATACCTACCTGTGTTGCCATTTATCAAGCCATTTCTACTGAGAGAATCGAAAGGACATCTTTTTTAATTTCTCTCTGAATAGACATGTGGAAATGTGGGGTTTAATATTTGAAACTTAATAGGATAAGTAACGTTGTCGAATGAAGCCACATACATTTATTTGTTTAGTTTTGCTTTCAGTATATTTTATGGTGTCAAATAATGTGGCTTGTGTAGACCGATTAACTATTGTGTAATATTAATTACTTTAATATTGAATTTACTTTCAATCTTTTAAAAAGATTCAAACATTTCACCAGTGGTTCACCATATGCAAGTGTGAAATAAGCTACTTAAGTAGGCTCTTGTTCTTGAGAGTATAATTGTGGTGTTTATATAGCTTTTTCTTGCCTAAAAAAAAGCTTTATTTAGATCAAGAAATTGGTCCAAGTTACAAAAAGACATGATGATTTTCAATTGACTTTGGTTTCTTAATTGATTATCCCCCTGTGCTGCAACCGCTACCTGTATCAAGTTCTGCAATTAACTGGCATCCCAACCTGGGCATGCACACATGTGCCATGTGTTTCCTGTGTGGGCTTTGAAACACTAAAAAAAAAGAAAAAGATGTCAACTAAGCTCTGACATTGTTCACACTTAATTGTATTGTTTATTCAGAAATTGAGAACCAAAATATGACTAATTTGATATATAAACCTATGGGGGAGGGTTGATGGTGTTAGATGGTCCATTACAGGACACACACATACTCATATTGTAACATTTTAGAGACATTTAACCTAATACATCTCTGGAATGTGAAAGTAAACCCATGCAGATATTAGAAGAACATGCAAAATCTACATAGGTAGATCTGGGGAACTATGGAACTGTGCCACCCCAAACCTACAACATTAATTAAAATTTAACAAATACATAGCATGGATAAAAGCAATGCATAATATGATCATTCATAAACATTACAAACTGACAAAATGACATAATGCTGTTTAAAATGGAAATTTAAAGTAAAATGACTTATTAGGATTAATTCCTTCATAATCTGTATTAGCTTCATAATTTATAGACCTCAATGACGAATCAATATATTTTTAGATTCCTTGTCAATTTTAATCTTTTATATGTAAGCCCTATGAAATCTCGCTTCTGTTGTGTGATATTTAGTATATTTTTATATGAAATCCTTAAATCTGATAAATGATCGTTTCAAGCAAATCTGTCCTTCACTATTGAACTACATGCTTTCGTGATCTTAGAGCGTAAGATAGATACATGATTAATTTGTCTGATATTTCTTTTTTTCATCATTTGTAGCTCACACAGCATTTTATTGTAGTTTCTTGGCATTTTTTTCATAGTATCTGAGTTAACATTCATTCAGGTCAGTAGGAGAAAGAAGGGCCTACATGCTGAGATAACACACTTCCAGCTCTGATTAATACATAAGAAAGGAAACTGTGTCTAGGGAAGGGATGCTAAGTGTTAAGGAAGCAGTAGCAATGCCATATAAGTGACCCCTGGCAAACACAAGCAATCATATGGAAACATATTGACTTTTTAGTCTATTGTCAACTTTGTCCTGTTTCTCACACGACAATATACAAAGCATTATCCAGCTGTACCTGTGTGGGGAATAATAAAGGGATTCCTGTTCTCTCGCAGTGCTTATTATTACTCCAATTATGACCATATTATGTGCATGTACATACGCTTCCTCATCTGCAATGATTTGATTCTTTAAACAATGTCTTTGTCACTGACAGACAGTATATCAGGTGGCATAGAGCACAGACTAAAATAATTACTGGCTGAAAAAAAAAATTGGAGTATCACATATCTATGATAAAATCATGGGAACAAAATCTGTAAAACTAAAATTCACAACAGAATGATGGATGGAGTCATACTTGCATCCCAGAGCAGAATATAAAACACTTCGCTTCAGTGGCGATTTTCATCATCAATCCAAGTCCATTTTAATAAATTGCTCCCTCCATAGCAAAGACAGATGCAAATCAGATCAGCATTATGTTCAGCTCCAGGTCTGTTTTCTAAGCCATTACAGCAGTAGCATCTTCCATAAATGTTATTACATGCATTGTAGCTCATGTTGCCTTAGGTGATCACTGCTGCTTTGTCTGAACTCCATATTTTTTATGTTGATGTTCTGATATTTAGATTTTGTGTTTTCTGAAATTAGTTATTCTGTTCAATAAAACAGGTACGCTGACATTTATTGGGTTGCAAGCTGTGTAATGTGCATTTCAGAAGTTCAATAACCCGATCTCAAAAAGCACTGTCACTCTATAGTTTGAGAAACGAAGGTACCACAAGTGCTCAGCCACTTAGTGTTTTGTTGAAAATTATAAATTAAATAAAATCCCACTACCTAAATTCTTAGCCCATTGAATGTTTGAATACCATTACCTGAAAAGCTTTATCTGACAAATCAAATCAAGTGTGACTGCCTAACAGATATACATTCTGAATGGCATCTTGGATACACCCTCCACTTCCCTCCTATCAGTAAGTAACCTACACTTTCATTTTATTCAGCTGTCAGTTATAGGGCAATGTGCTAAAAGAAACACACTATGATTCAGCAGGGGGCATTTTGCTCTTTTTAGCGATGCACAGGCACTTACAGAGTCACTATTAGGCAGTAACATGAATGGAAGAATGTCCGCATGCAGTAGTACAACTGAGGAATGCCATACAGAATTATTATAATTCGATTATACAGAGAAAAGGCAGGAGTGCCAATCAGACATTCAATACTGTGCTGCTATCAGTAAAAGTAAGTAGGGTTTTGAAGACACCTGAATGAGGAGGAAAATCTACGGTATCTTGGTATTTTTAATCAGAAAACTTTACTAGGATGAGATACACGCTGCTCATCAAAAATTTTGTGGATATTTCAAAATGAATATGAGGCGATTAAAAAAAGAAGCATTTGATTGTATTTCATTAAACAAGTGAATGCAAATGAAAAGTCATAGAAAGTTGTTAGATTATGCAAATGAGATGCAATCTCAATTCTCGTGATTGAGTAGTAAGTGATATATTCATGGGGGTGAAAAGAAGCATTTCAAACTGGACGAGAGTGCCACACATTGACTGTTCAGTAGGGTGTATGATCACCCAAGACTTCCAAAATACACTGCCAGTGATGGGGCATAGACAGGATCAGCTTGTCTGACAGTTCTTGTGGGATCCTCTTCGTATTCATTTTAAATGTATTAAAAGTATCAGTTCAGTTGTATTTTATATATATATGTATATATGTGTGTGTGCGCCTCCTTTTTCCATAAACATGGGCAACTAATATTTAGTTCCAGAATTTTCCGTCCCTTATTTTTTGCTTCAGGCTTTTTTAATATACAAAGCAACATTTTGTTGACACATTTACAATAGGACACTTGTCTGGTGCGGCATATTTCTGCCTGCATTAGGCTTTCTCTTCATTTTAAAACACTTCACCTCCCCCCCACCCCCTCTTACTTCATATTCATTCTTCAGGGCCTGAGATTTTTGTCTACACTTGGGTGAACATGTCCTTTGTGAATTCACTTGTAGAAGGCTGAAGTGTCCTTTACTAAAGTGTTCTAGACGTGTATGTCTTTCATTTTGATACTTACTGTACATCCTGTACTCCCTTTGTTTCAACATCCATCTGCTACCTTACTCTCCCTCTCGCTCTCATTCTCTCCCACATTCTTTCTTTCTGTCTCTCACTTGTTCTCTCAGTTTATCCCCACATGCACTGAACACACAGTAACAGGTTAAATAAACTACTCTCTGTGGTCTATTGCATTTCCCCACAAACAACGTGATAAACCACTAAAAGCCTCCCCAGCTTTCCATCTGCTCTCTGGGCTGCTGCAATAATACTTTGTTAAAAGGTCAGTTTAAGAAGTCAGTTAAAAAGAAACAAAGAGATGGCAAGAATATTAGTCCCTCACTGCCTGCTTAGTGAACTGAAGCTGCACTAAATGAACAAGCCCTAAGCCACAAATTGCCCATTGATTGGAAAACAAATAAGCTTCAGCAAAGTCTCAGGCAGTCAGTCCACGTCACAAGACTTTTTCATGTCAGATAACAAAATAAGTTCAAACAAATTAGTGCTCAAAGTGCTGCAAAAAGTACTGAAACTTCTGTCAAAGAACTGTTACAATGGTGTGACAGAGGAATTCAATAGCAGACTTCAATATTCTGTCGCAATAAATTGACAAAAACTGAAAGGATTTTCAAACGTTCTGTATTTCTTTACTTGTTCTTATACGGTTCAGGCGATACAGATTTCTCAAAATTACACCTGGCTCGCTTCTTTATCTCAGTTTACAAATGTATACAGCTAAAAATATCATTGTCCAATTACTTGTGGACAGCACTGTAATGTCATAATCACACAACTGTGTGTAGACTGAAAGAAACTCAGGCTGCTAAAGCTCAGACTCTATTATCTAACATGTTTCAGGAAAGTGAACAAAGCCTGCACAGAATACTTTTATTACACAGAGAATGTGACAGAATTTATATGGTCCGCCACTCTGAATGCAGTTTTTCAGTGCAGAGCAGTTTTAGCTTCTATCCCAAGCTGATCTGGAAATCCTATGTGGACTATAGCGTTATCGACAGCATATTTAACACATTCACATTGTGCATTAAAATAGTTATTCTGAGTATCTTACCAAGTCTTACCTGCATGGAATAAAAGCCATTCACAGAGTAAACTGAGACACAACTTTATATTTTTTTTTTATTTAATTAGCTATTGCACCTTCCAAAAAAAAAAATATATATATATATATATATATACACAAGGCTATATGCAAGGCTTAAATGTGTGGATTTACTCCAGGGTACTTCATGGTTCTCCCGGGTACTCTGATTTCCTCCCAAGACTATAGAAACACAAAGGTATTCTAGTAAATGTGGAAGTAATACTACATAACATATTGCTTTACAAAGATTTTAGTATGGGGAACATCTGATCTCAAAACAAGATAATTTCACTGTCAAAATTTTACTACTCTGACTACATGGATACGCAAAATCCATTAGTTCTTTCAAAACTTTCCATTCCAGTGCCAGCCATGGAGCTGGTAATTCACCTGTTCCCTGTCTCACAAGTTGGCTCCACATCAATTCTGAACAGGATGACACAGCAGGCTCCAGCAATGAACCTCGGAACCCCTAATCTTAGCAGGATACACTGATTCTTATGTGGGGCTTTTTGGTTACACTTTGCTCTCTCCCTTCAGATGTGTTCACCATGGGCATACCTACTGGGAGCTTTGCTCTCCCGGTGACATTGCTCTGAGGATCACTGAAGCACACAAAACCATGTTCCATGTCAGAAATCTGTGACTGTGGATAGAAATCATAAGCATGATTTAATGGCCTATTCCTTCCTAAGGTTTTTCAAGCAACTTTCCTAACATGGACAACACACTGCGTTGAGAGGAAAATCTTCTGTTTGTTTGCATAATACAACTTGTAATGCATGGATTGTCTTTCATACACATGTCACTCATGGTGGCATCTTCACATTCCAACTACATTTATTGTCAGTCTTTATAAAACAACAGACATAAATTGACAAACTGAACACCATTTATGTTAAACAGACTATTGTATTGTTTTTTTGTTCACTTTGCTATTCACTGTTCAGATCGTATTGTGCGTTGTAGTGTAAACAGAACTAATGCTTAATATAAATGTAATGCTCAGCATGTGCCTTTTTGCCAGATCTCCCAGTACAATTCTGAGTCATGGTTCACATGTCAGAATACATCATCAAGGTTTGTCCCAGTCGTGTTCATGCTTCTCTTATCTGTCGTACCTGTTCAGTGTTGAAGCAGAATGTTCACCAACCCCTTTGTGAGTGAGTTGAGCCAATGAAAAGACATTTGAGTGACAGCTCATTAACTTCAGTTTAATGTGGATAACAAAATTGAAAGTCCTCAATTTCTTGACTCAAGTTAGAACAAGGTTATTATACCTCAGGGGAGTATAATTGTGTGTCTCCGTGTATGTGAGAGTGAGAGAGAGAGAGTGAGAGAGATCATAATTAGGCACAGTGGACGTAATTAAAGTTTGTACCTTGAGCATCCAAACTAAGAATAGATTAGAACAGAATAGAACAGACACTGTGAAGCTGCGTGTGGTACAGGGACACTGTGACCCATGTTTAAATCACATATCTGCTTCTGAATAGATAACACAGCTCTGAACATCTGTAGTTTTGGTTTTCCAGGAGTTCACTTCTTATACACAGAGAGTGAATAAAATAATAAAAACACCACATTACAAAACAACAGCTTTATTGGTTTCATTGCCAGTTTACCACAGGTATGTGCTTGACATTTATATAATTCAGCGGGTTCTCTTATTTAGAGTGACTCTGAACGTTAGGTCAAGTCAAGTCAAGTCAGATTTATTTATATAGCACCTTTTACAAATGGTGTATTGTCTCAAAGCAGTTTTACATCAATCCCAATCACCAATCCCAAAGTGAGCACGCCTAGGGTGACAGTGGCAAGGAAAAACTCCCTAAATATTGTAAGGAAGAAACCTTCGGAATACCATTCATTTAAAAAATCATTCCCCTTTTTGTGGCTAAGATGTTAAGAATTAAGATAAGAATTAAGTTTGTATTAAGTAAATAATAACAGATAAATAAAATATTGAACAGAATATGTATATTGGCAATATGTATTTTTTCTGATGGTCACTTAAGAGTCAGTAGAGAGCCCTTTGAAAATTTGAGTGCTGGGGTATGAACTCATATCCATCAAATTCATACTCCAGACACTTCACCACTAAATCACCCATATTCCCATAAAATAAATAAATCATTATCAAAGTACCTAACAGAGTTTGTTTGTTTATACACAAGACTAGTCATATACATACTGTATCTACAGAGATCAGGCCAATTTATTGTAATCAATTAATGTAACACATATCTTTGGAATGTGGGAGGAAAGTCATGCATACTTCATACAGAAAGAACCCAGGACCTTCTTGCTGTGAAGTGACAATGCTAACCACCAAGCCATTTTATTGGTTGATGGAATCTCTACAAAATTGTAGTTAAATGCATCAAAAGTGTAGCCATGCAAACAAATTAATTGCATGAACATCTTTCTAAACCAATCTTATAATATAATATAATATAATATAATATAATATAATATAATATAATATAATAGCCATTTTGTTGCCCCTCTATTGCTAGCTACTACAGACCTCTACAAAACGTATACATTTATATAATCTACAAAAGAGACAATGTTGACAATTAATGGTTGTGACAGTAGCAGTGTTCAAAAAAATGGACAAGATTAAGAGAAAATTGCAAACTTACAGGAGATTGAGTGATCTTGGAGCATGCAGTAGAGCTGAAGTTTGAAACCAGGGTCCTCAGGAATGTAGTTGACCTTTTAGTTGCCTGATTGTATTGCTTTCTTTTCATTGATTTTTAATCAAGGATAAGACAACAAAAGTTCTCTATAATAGTTTGAATAAGTGTCCTAGTGGTTAAACTATTCATTTTAATAATCATTAACAAGATTGTTGGTGCCTGGTGAGTTCAGGCAAGGTTATGATCAAAGGCTAATGTAAAAAGATGCATGCATTGCTCTAAAAGCAACAAAACTCACTGTTAACAGGTTCACAATATGGTATACAGGTATGGAATCTCCAGAGTTTCTTACGATAATTCACTCTTACTTTATGGAGCTCAATGTGTGTACACACCCATTGCCATGCTGAAATGCTATTCTAAACCTATGGCCATAAAATGAGCTCCTTTTTTACATTGAATGAACCTTTCTGACCTCCTTGCTTGTGTACCACAGATCTTTATGTTCTCTGGAGAAGGTATGACTAAATCTCTATCATTACCTCCCCGTCTCTCTATCCCCTATTTCATTCTCTCTCACTCCCACAGTTTTTTCCCAGCACTTAGAGAAACACTTTGATTAAGCTGTTATCAGTTAGGGAGGAAGGGAGTAGGGTGCAGGGGGAGGGAGAACTGTGGCACTTTCAGTCCTGCACAGTCCTGCCTAACTGAGGGGTGTGAGATTGAGTGAAGGATAAAGGAAAGTTAGCCGTCCTTCCTTCATTCATTCAATTTCACAACCACTTAATTCCTTTTATAGTCGCTGAGAGCTAGAACCTAACCACCAGTATACAGGGCCCAAGGCAGGCACTAACACTAATAACTCTATATAGTATACTGCTCAACAAAAATTAGGGGATGTTTTAAAGTGAATATGAAGCGATTAAAAAAGAAGCATTTGATTTATTTCATTAAACAAGGTCATTAGAGAAGCAAATGAAAAGTCAAAGAAAGTTGTTCGATTATGCAAATAAGATGCAAACTTATTATCGTGATGGAGGAACAAGTGAAATATTCATAGGGTTGAACAGAAGCATGTCAGACTGGATTATGGTGCCACACATTGACTGTTCAGTAGGGTGTATGGTCGCCCCAGACTGCCAAAACACACTGACAGCAATGGGACATGGACAGGATCAGTTCTTGTAGGATCCTCTGCATTTTGAAATAACCTCTAATTTTTGTTAGCAGTGTATAATCCATAGACAAACACACACGGTGGGACACTTGTGGGAAAACCAGTAGATTTAATGCATATATTATACATTTATTAGGAAAACGACTACCTGGAGGAAGCCCATGTAGATGTGAAGAATATGCATAGTCCACATTGGTGGTAGTTTAAACCAGGAAATGGACCGGGGATCTTTAGAGCTGTGAAGTGAGAGCATTAACCATTAGCACCACGATATTAGTGTTCTTGTACTAAAAACATATCACTCATACATCTCACATTTATTTGGGGATAGAAGTGGCAGGTAAAAGCTGTTTTTGATCAAAATCAATATGTAACTCCAGTAAAAGTAGTACATTTGTTACGTAATTCACACCTTCAGTTATCCTATTTGGGAAAGCATATTCTGTTTTAACCCGATGTCAACAGCAAAACAAAATCCTACAAGACACCACAAGGCAGTATAAAGGTTTGTACTATATTTAAACTGAATTGCACCACGACTCATGTAGAAATACACACAGATGACAAAGACAAGGCTGGTGCAACAGTGGTTCCTTACAGCTCCAGAGATCCTCAGTTCAGTTTTGACCTTGGAGACACCTCTTCTGTGGAGTTTGCATGCCCTCCCCATATCTGCGTGGGTTTACTCTGTGTACCCTGGTTTTCTCCCACATTCCGAAGGCATGAGTTAGACCTATGTTAACTTGTTGCTCTATTAGCATGTATATGAGGAAGTTAAAATGTGTTGCTTAACCAAGGAAATGACATACAAAAGTCATGAACTCCTCATAAAGTGAAGTGTTTTACATTTGTGTAATTTATTTGTGTAATTGAATTGTTACCAACTCCACGCAGACTGGGGATAGGGATATCTAAAACTGTGCAGTGACTATGCTAATACCTTGTACCCCAATGACCATGGAGTCAGAGTGCACTAATTGGATTATGAGTTTACTGAGCAAAAAGTTAAAAGTATCCCAAATTAAAATTACAGTACATTGGTACAAGAAGTACATTTGTTCTTCAGAAAATTATTTAAATGTAACAGAATAAATGTAACTGGTTAGGCTACTACTTTTAACAAACTATATGCTTGAGGAATTCTAAACATGCTTTATTAAGACTTAAAACATGATTAAAACATAATTAAAAGTAAAATCTGCTCCAGATCCTATCCCAGAATAGGGGACAGTGCTCTGTAACCAAATCACCCGATGTTCACGTTGCAAGCCCAAACCAGGCTTTGAACTAAATCCTCAGGAAATGCAGGCTCTGAGCTGCAAAACATAGTTTTGCAAGATTAAACGACAGTTTAGAGACCTTGAGTGAAAAAGAGAAGGCTCTTTCTATAGGAAGCTGGCATTATCTGCAGAAGTGTTAAATATTTAATTCATACATGTTTGATCTTTAATTGCTGAATTACCTGCTATTAGTTGAGATCAAGGCTGCGTCTTCTTCTGTTTAATACACGATGAGCTGTGAGTTGTGTGGGATTTGAGGTGCATACTAATACACAGAGCTGCAAGAGGTTTATGATTCTCTTAGCTTTTTCCTTAAAGGTACATTTCACTACATTAAAAATGGCTAGGGTGTTAATGCGGGTGTTTAAACCAAAGAAATCTTTGTGTATTGTTCATTGTTTCAAATTTTCAAAGTCATTCAGAATCGCACATAACCTTTCATGCATTACCAGAGTTTAGTTGTAAAACTAATTTTCTCACAGACCTAATACTGACCAGAACCTCTGTAGAATGTCAGTAGTAGAATGAGTGGAAGTTTTTCATGCATCCAGCAGATACTTGTGTATATATAGATGTCCTTCATTGTTCCTTCAGTCTTCCTCATGGCTGTCGCTCACACTGGCAGCATCACTTTCAATATATATTTCTGTCTATCAACCAACATGTAAGAAATCCCACTGCCTACATTCTTGACACTGACAAAAAACATAATTGTCATGCTAAATAGACTGTTTATTGGCAGGAGCATTGTCTAGCGTTGCAAAGTGGGACAGAGAGTGAGGCGTGGGCATGTGTGAGAGAGATGGAAGTGTACATTACCACTGCTGGTGCTTGGGGAGTCTTTAGGCTTAGACTCTGGGGGATGCCTGAACTGAATTCATGCTGCCTCTGAAGTGCTAATTCTGCTGGTCCCTTGAGGGAAAAGCCCCAAATTGAAACATCTTTGATGTGCCCTGACAGGTCTAGTCATTCTGCTGTACGAGAGAGGGAACTAGAGCCAGAGGCCGGATCTAATCTCGATAGTGAGAGGAAATTACATGAATAGGACACATTTCTAATCACACTATCAACAGCTCCCAGATTAAAATAGAAAAATGGATAAAGCAGTGCTAGTACTATAAGGTGTGATTGTAAACGGTCACACAAGTTAATAGGTTTAATCTAGAGCAGTCAGTTAAAGGATAATATGAAAGGACAGCAACATTATTCTTAGTGAAAAAAAACTTCAGCTAAATACGTTGAACAATGAATTAATACTCATTTAAAGATGTGCAAGGCCATTTAATGGGGTATGACATTAAATTGAATAAATTAAAAAGCAATCATCTAGCATAATTCCATACATGCAAAAGCAGCACCCCAGTCTATTAGTAATTAAGAAGCCTTGTTTGTTCCTATGGTACATGTGTAGCAAAATCTTGAACCTGTATGACCATTAAATGCTTTTGTATATTTATTAGGACTGATGTCTTAAGAGTTTTCACATTGGTTGATTTAACACCACTTTCATCATAATTTACAACAGACACCAGGTTACATCAAAACTATAAATCCGTGCACAGATTAGGCCAATTTTGTGTTATTAACTGAATTAACCTAATGCATGACTGTAGAAAGAACTGGAACAGCCAAACCCACATGTACACTGGGAAGACAAATAAGCAAATACGTGTCCAAGGCTGTGATAAAAGTGGGCACTCTGGTACTGTGAGGTGACTTCACTAACCACGGCATCACCCTACCAGCCAATGTCTTAACTGGCATTAAGAGACTACTTTCCAAAATGTTTTTCAGCTTTGGAACAAAAGACACTCCATCAGTGAAACAACATATTCTCATTCGCTGGTCACACCACTGCAGATGAGTTTTAGCCATTATTTAACACCACCCCTCTGGCTAGACGGGCAGGAAATAATGAGCTTGAATTGATGCCAATTTAGAGTGACCAAACGACCTAGCACACGCCTTTGGACTGTGGGAGTAAACCCATACAGGCATGGGGAGGACATGCAGGCTCTACACAGAAAGGACCCAAATCAGTTGTTGTACTTGCAAATTGTCTGAAATGCCTTTGGAGACAGCTTACGACAGAGAGATTTCATTCAATTCACGGGTAAAAGCTCTGGTGGACATTCCTGCAGTCTGTATGATAATTGTACTCTCCCTCAAAACTTGCAATATCTGTGGCATTGTGCTGTTTGATAATACTAATGGCCTTTTATTGTGGACAGCCTAAGGTTCACCTCTGCAATAATCATGCTGTCAGCATCTTGATATGCCACACCTGTGAGGTGGATGGATTATCTGGGCAAAAGGGAAGTGTTCACTAAAAAAAAAATATATATATATATATATATATATATATATATATGTGTGTGTGTGTGTGTGTGTGTGTGTGTGTGTGTGTGTGTGTGTGTGTGTGTGTGTGTATCAAATAACACTGAATATAAGTAACTATAAATGGTTGAATTCACCCATATCACTAACATCTATGTCAATGTTTCACAGATTTGGGTTACTTCAGATACCTGCCTTGTACATTGTACAATACGTACACATACACAGAAGCCTATCACAGACAGCCCTCTGGCCCAATTCTGTCAGAACCCCCAAGGCTGATGTGGATTGACTGTTAGGAGGGGTGTGCAGGAATCCCTCTGCTCCATCTGTCTGATTCCTGCAGGCACCACACAGCCAGCACCACACAACCAGACATATCACCACCACACACTAGCTGGCCCAAAAGTAAAGTGTGATGCAGCCAGACTGATGCTAAAGCAACTCGATACAGCTTTTGGAAGAGGCTAAGGTATGACAGAAGCCAACTCACAATAGCCTCACTATTCTCATTTGAGTCTAATACAGAGATAGTTGTACTCAACTTGTTTAAATGAACGTTGAACAAAAATCCGGTACACTGATAATAGGTTGTGCAAACTCCACATATAAGCCCTGTAACTTTTAGGCAATAGCAAACCAAAAAGCTTGCTTTCGGCAGTGGGACATTTCTATGCAGTAACATTGAGACTTCTCTTCACAAAAGCTAATGAGCCAAGACAAACCATGAGAATCAGTCTATTCAGTAAACCCTTGTTCTTGGCAGGATGCAATTAGGCAAGCATTTTCCTGACTTGTTCCAAACCCAGATTTGTCCATCAGACAGCCAGATGGTGATGATTGATTTATCGCTCCAGATAATGTTTTTAATGAATTTAGTTAATACTTGGCATAGTACCTTAGCTCAAGTAAAGCAGCTCAATCATAGAAGATTTTAGGGTTGTTTGACATATCAGTAAGTTGTTCTTTAATAAGCTTTGGTCATATTCTTATGGTTGAATGATTGTTACTTATAAACATTTTTCAGAACATACAATTGACAGTTTGATGTGGTGGTTTGACAGTTTGCTGTATGATAGTGTCATAAAAATCAGTTAGTTCTTCAGCAAAATTCATTCTAACAGCAATACATCTTGCATTCTGTTAACCATACACAAACAAAACTTTTACAATTTTGGAGTGACCTAGTGATACAACTGATGAAGATTTCTCAGCTACATTGATTTTATGCACCAGTTAGCAATACTTGTATGAAAAATAGACTAATTAAGTGTTTAGAAGTGACATATCTTTGTAATGCATATAATGAAATATCTTTGTAATGCAAACATGTAATATGACTAATATTGACATTATTATCAATATCATTTAGTGTGAACAGCATTTGAAAGTAAAATGTAAATTGTAAATTTACATTTTACATAAATGTAAATTGTTATGACACAAAACAGCTACACACAGTTCTCACTTCTTTCAAATGGCAGATGGATATGAAGCACACAAGAGCATAAAAAACTGATTAGTAATACTGAATGCTTAATAGTGTTAAATAGTGTAAAATGTTTGGAATAAAATATTATGCCTAATCTTTGATCTATTTGCAAATTTCTTTACTTTTAGTTTTTTTCTTTACTTTGCATTTCAGGTACAAATGTACAAAATTCTGTACTGCACAATAACACGAATTCTAGAGCATTGTGTCCATTAAATACAAAAGTGGTGCCAAATACCTCACAATGTTTTGTCTTTAAGATTTAGTTCTGTCAATACTTGATATGCTTACTTCAGTTCAGCCTTGGAAGATAAAGTTTGTGTACTTTCTTTTCTTCAAAACAGCTGAGGAAAGCTGATAAACAGAAATTCATATGAGGCAGAATACAGCAAGTTCCACATTCAAAAGCTGAAATAGGCAAAACTCTCACCATTACAGACACAACACTGGAAGGACCCCCAGGGTCAATTATGCCTTAAGGCTGAATCGTTTTTCAAAACTGCTACAGTCTTGACAGCTCTAACTCTGGTAAAAAAAAAAAAAAGTACAGTGGCAGTAAATAAAGCTTCTCATTAGTAACAGTAATGTTAAGGGTGGTGGTATTAAAAACAACTTATTTACATTTTTGTAGAAATGCAACCATTCAATATATTTTTATCCACTTATTATATTTAATATTTTAACATAAAACAAGACGTAAGTAGCCAGAGTCAAATCAAATTATTGTGAAAATGGAAATTAGAGTTGGAAGTAGAGAATATTGCAACATTTTATTTTTATAATTACAACAACAGAAAAAAATACTACATGTGCTTGGTACATTAAATGCATCATGTGTGTTCAAAAATAATCTATAAGAAGTAACATTTGTATAAATCTCTCTTCTGTGTTCTCAGGATGCGATGGGACAAAGCCAATGTGATATCCATAACTTAGATCTAACATAGTATTGACATTTGGTATTGATATTGATCATTGGTATTGATCATTATATTCTGATAATAATTTTGTTCCAATTATGTTTTCCCACAAAATGAATCTATTTCTGATCACTCTTAGTACATGGGCTATCTGTAACTAATAATATATGCCTACTGCCTCATTATCACACCAAGCACACTATTACATCTGCTACTTCAGCTGTGTTTATTAATAAGCTAGCAGACTTTGCGATTAAAACACCAACAAAGCCCAATTAATTTGAGCATGCAGCCCACCAGTTAGTGTTTGTATTACTCACCTTTAGATGAAGTTGCTCTAACCACAACATACCTTGAAATGAAATGCAGCAATTCATTTACCTATTAGATGCAGCACTAAAGTAGACATCTGATTAATTCACTCTAAATCACAGCTATAAAATATTACATTGGTTTTTACCACTGAACTGTCATCCCCAAAGAATTTGTAGTGTTTATTTGATCAATTTACACATGATTAATTTAAAAAATAATACCTAATATTATAGAGCTTATTATTTAATCTCATCCCTTAGCATTGAAAATGAATGATATACAGTACAATGCTCTGGTTAAAAAAAAAGCGAAAGCCAAATAAGCCAAAACTAAATATGTTCTTGTCATCTGTATGGTGGATGATTGTGATCTCGACATGAAAGATTGGAGTTGTTGAATTTTCTTTTATTGTACTAAGATTAACTGAGTTATTAATATATACTAACTATTAGTTGGGCCCAAGGCCACAAGAGACCTTCTACTGTAAATCTATTTAAAAAAAGAAAACACTTCCATTATGCTCAGACCATCTTTAACAAAACGTAGACAGTTCACATTTGATGTCCTATGAGCGGCATGTTACAGACATTACTAGAATTGCTTTTTTGTGAATTGTTCAAGCTACTATTAAATGAGTGAGAAGTGGATTTGTGAACCATTCCATTATTTTTATTATTTAGGGGTGACTTATATACTCTCTGTTGTAGATGTTTATGAACTGGTTTATGCATTCATAACCTCAATGTTGGATTACTGTAATGCTATGCGCACTGGATGCTGTAGTAAAGCTTTGAACAAAAGCTGAAGTTAGTTCTGAATGCTGCAGTCAGAGTGCTAATTAGAACTAGAAAATGTGATTATATTACTCTGTCTTTGTCAGCTCTGCACTGCTTATGAGTTTGATTCTGCACTGAGCAACCACATTATCTGAATGTACTGTAGAGTCTTACAGCATGTCAGTCACTACTGCTGTAGTGTACTGAATACTGTTTGTTTTTGTTGTTTGTTCATCACTGGGATGGTTGTATACTTGTTCATCTTCTTTCCAGTGCATCAAGAAAGTTGTAATTGTGTGGTGTGGTGCTCTTGCTCTTACAGCCTGGATCTAGTTCTAGTATGTGTGGTGCTGTGTGATCGGATGTCCATTTGAGATTATTCTCATTTTATGTGTTTTAATGAATGGGACTTGTATTATATTCTGTGCATCTGTATGAGGAACAGAAAATGGTTTCAATAATTTATTTTATTAAGATAGAACTGGTCAGTATTCTATTTTGGTAAATGTTATAAAATAAAATTAAATTAATAACAGTTCATCAGTTTGATAATTTCTTTTTTAAAAGTAAGTGTAAGTGTTGTAACTGGAGCTGGGAGCAATGGAAGGTCTCCTTGTCCAGAGTGTTCTTTTACATTATTTGGATGGCAGTGTATATGTGTGCCATGTTCCTGGGGAAGTGATGGCAGCAGGATACACTAGGGGAAAAAATCAGGCCAGTGGAGGGATTGTAGTGCTCTAGGCAATGTTCTGCTGGGAAACTCTGCATACGGCCATATGTGTAGATGTCAGTTTGACACGGATCACCAACATAAACATAGTTTCACAACAGGTGGCTATAACCTTTTGGCTTATCATGTATATGGTGTCAGAAAGGTAAACCACAAAATAACCTGACAGAATGCAAAACAAGCTCATTGTTCTATGAGGCTCTTGCTGAAGCTTAGACCATGGTGCCACATCCAAAATATTTTGGCAGGGAAAATATTTCCATTTGGATAACTTCCAGGACTCTCCCTTCTAAATTTGAGCTTCCTTACTTTTGTGGCAATTACAGGAAATTATGTTTGCAAACCATAGCAAGGCAAGCAGTAAGCAACATCAGGTGCTGTCAGAACTAAGAAGCAAATTTGTGATTGACCAAACAGTGTGAGCATGCATGTATTTTTAAGGATGGCAGGATTGTGTTAGGTATGGTATTTATTTTGCTATACTTGTAGTCATTTATCCAGAGCAACTTGTAACTTCTGTACTTTTACGAGGTAAATTCCAAGCAGTCGTGATTTAAATGCTTTTGCTCAAGGGCCCAGCAGTGGCAACTAAGATAGAGCTAGGGCAAGAAACAAGGACAACAGTGAGTATGCTTAGACATTAATACAACAAATAAGGATACAGTACAAATAAGGCTACTGGGCTGGGGATTTATGTGTGAATTACTTTTTTTTCTGATTACTATCCAATGTTAATTGAAACAACTTCAATTGTTTCAACCCCACCCAACCATTAATAGAAACACTGATTGTTGGATAAGTTTCAAATTTAGGTTGGTTGGTAGAGCATCTGCACCAAAGAAACAATAAGATGATAATGTACACATTATTGATGGCTATCAACAGATCAATGGGGCAGTAGTGGAACTGGAGTACCTGGAGCTTTTAAGCTCAACTGCTATGGTGCTACACTTGAGCCCATAGGCAAAGCCTGTAAAGTTATATATATATATAAAACCCAAAAATAGATATACAATTGCTCTTGGTCATTATTTAGGATAATTATCCAATATTATATATCTGTGAGTGGCTGAGGTATGTGAATTGTCAAGTAGATTGAAGGTAAAATTAGAATCAGATGTTTTCAATCAGTGGGATAACAATCAGGCAATCACATGTGAATAGGCACCCTTCTGCATTTAAAGTACGACAAATTGTGGAAGTTCTGTACTGTTGAAGCTCATTAGGCTAGAAAATGTTAGAGAATAAAGAGCTTCAAGGCCATTGTTACCCTTACAATGGTACAGATCAACAAAGATCCCTTAAAGAGCAAGTTGTATAACTGTCCACAGGCTTGCAAACTAAGACATAGTAACTTCTAAGTTATTTAAGAGCTCTCTCACGTGTTCATGTTCACAGTGTCCATGAGGCCACCATCAGGAGATCGCTGAATGACAATGGTGTGCATACCACGGTTGCAAGTAAAAAATAACTGCTCTTCAAAAGGAACACTGCAGTTTGTCCACAGACTGATAAAGATAACATGTTTTTGGCATAATAACATCGTGCAATATATGAAACAGTGGTGTGGTGGCACTCATGGTCATGGTTTATGTTTGTTTGGCTGCCTATGGGCTTGCCATAATTGACAAAACAGTGAATTCTGAATCATACCAGCAAATTCTAAAGGTAGATATCAGAACAACTGCCTGAGAACTGAACCTTGAGAATGTGAGTCATGCAACGCAAAGCACACAAGTAATTTGACAAAAAAAATGGGTAAAGAATAATAATGTGCACGACCGACCAGACATTAGAAGGAAACATGTAGTTGCAGTTATTGTTTCATGGTCACCCCAGATACTAATAAGGGTCACATGCTATGATATGTAATATCGGATCATTTTCTTTAATAAATAAATGACCACGTGTTATATTTTGCATCCTTTGTTTCCAACTTTCCTGTATCATCTTTAAATGCTTGTGTGGAAAATCAATGCTTTAGGTCATATGTATATGAAAATATCTGAACTATGTTTGAACAACGATTTATAGCAACTTTATACAACTAATTTAAAAATAGGTATGAGTATATTATCATTAATATAATTCAGGTACAAATATCGGACAGACTGGCAAATTTTGCATAGCAAGACATAGGTCAGAGTGAATAATTGTTGTCTTACAAAGTGACTGGTAACTGTATGTGATACATTAGCAATTACATTTTTAGAAATACACAAGCTTTTTGTATGTGTTTGATCCACTGTATCATAAAACCTGCATATTTGCCTACACACATTGCTCCATAAATTCTTGTTTTATGACTTGATCTGCCCTGACCTCCATCAGTACTGAACAAAGAACTCGCTATGATATACAGCACTTCAGCTGATCTCATTTAAACCTGATAAATTATATCTCCAGCATTCATACAAAACATATGGAACTTGCAGCCACAGTGAGATGAAAGTGGTGAATTGAGTTGTTTCTATCAGCGTGGGTCTCACTGTAAGCCTTGACATGACTGAATGTTTGGTATGTGGTATGTATCCATTCTGCTCTAAGAGGCCTTGCTTGAGACCTTGAGCAAGCTGAGTCATAGGAGCATGGGTTCTCTCCTGTCTGGGAGAGTGTGAGACCCTGAGAGATAACATATTTTCCAGGCATCAGGGAACACGGCGTCCCAGAGCCTCAGCTTCCTATCTGTGTCTCTCTGCCCCTCTGACATCCACACTGTAGATAGTGACTCATCTGTTCACGGAATGAGATTTTGCCTGTGCGCTGGAGTAGGCACAAGGACCAGTCAATGCTCTGTGATACAAGCGTGCCCACTGACGACTTTGTTTACAGTAAGTTTTGTGTGGACTGTGTATCTGGTGCTAGGGAGTGCAGGTGCTCACTGAGGCCCAGCAGCAGGAGGAGGAGGAGGAGGAGGTGACTGAAAGCGGTGAGATCCAGTCAAGAAAACAGTTACTCTGTCTTCCTTAAACATCTTCAAGGTCTCTGGGGAGGAATAAATTCCCAAGAGAGAGTTTCCTGGGAGGAGATGGCCCAGGAACTGGACAAGGTAAGCCTCGCTTTCTGCTCTTTGTTTCAGGTGCTTTCTGTGTTTTACCAAATATTACATCACTTTGCTTCAAACTCTGCTTAGAGTGATTCGGATCATGATTTTAAATACACCGAAATTATTTAATAAATTGGTAGGCTTTAACCTTAATCTTTGTGATTACTAGCTCAAACAAGTGATTTAATTACTGTTTGCTGAATTAGCTGTCTCTGAGAAGAAATTCTAAGATGGGATTGCTCAGTTATCGTAATCCTGTAAGGGATTTGATCTTGTGAATATGAATAAGTTTATCTTTTCCTTCATTTCTGTCTCTCCAGGAAGAGGTGTGCTAATTTGGACTCAATTTTCATGCTCGCTGTTCCTTTTTCCTATGCATATACCTCTTTGAGATGTATCATTAAAGAGGCATAGGGCATGGGAAAATGGGGCTGCAGAGGTGCTCCACTGGTGCTACCCTGCAAAATTTCACCTGCAGGACAAGTGTTGGGTAAACATGCATTCTTAAATGTTGTCACAGAATCTGCTTGTGAGATAACACTATTAAAGTCTATGCCTCTTATAGGTGTTTTTATTGTCTATGTGGGATGCTGTGAACAAACAGTGGCGATGGGTTCTTGTGAAGTGCACAGAGTGAGAAGTGAAATGCAATGTGTTGTCTGCCATAATTAAATAAAGGAACTGGATCGAATGAAAGTGTTTGTTCCATTTGTGCTCCTCTAAAAACTCAGCGTGCTTAACAAGGATCATTACATTCTGTACATGGTAAAATAAAAATTATACTTACATATATACACTAGGGAATGATAACCCTAACCCAGTCGGTGTTATAAATAAACATGTAACAGACTGAAATGTACAGAATTAAGAGTATTAGCTAATTTCTAGTTAAGTCACCTCTAAATAATAAAAATAATGGAATGGTTCACAAATCCACTTCTCACTCATTTAATAGTAGCTTGAACATTTACATAATTTTTCATGTACCTGTTAGAAGGATATAACAGATATAATTTGAAAAGTTTAACATGCTCCACAAGGCATTTACTATGTAAATTCACTCGCTTAACCAGATTATAAAGGTCTCTCTCCTTTCATAAAGAGGTGTTTGTGAGTATTACAGACTAGAGCTTAAAAGAATGCATATATTGGTATATATACCAAGGGATGGGGGACTTGAGTAACATTATATTGAATCAAACACAACGAGTACCCACTCAGTGTCCCTGAAGTGCTCATTACAGAGATAGTGTGAAAAAGGGTAGTTTTTACAGAACTGCCGTGCTCATCAAGTATAGAGCTGCCTTCCATGATCTATGGCGTGTGTACAGTGGTGTGGATGAACCAGTCAAACAGAATGAAGGCCAAGAGGGATTCATTTTTCATTGAAGATTCGCACACTAGAAACAGAATTAATGTACAACGTAACATTGTTTCAAAGCAGCTTTACAGTAATACAAGATCTTAAAAGGCCAATCCCAAGTTGAGCAAGCCCAGGGTGACAGTGGAAAGGAAAATGGCGGCCTAGATGTTAATTAAATAAATACTAAATGTATATTAAATCATAGCAAGACTAGTTTATAAAACAAAAATATTGGAATGTTACATAAAACATAAATAGGAAAAATAAAAAGTAAGGATCCAAAGTCAGTGACAATGATTTGTCAGTTATGGACATAACTGATACGAATAAACCATGACAAAAGATTTGTGACACTGCTCTTTTCAGTGCCTTTTCAACGGGCATTTGTTTGCCTAACTCCACTGCATCTGATCCAAGTCAGCCGTACTCAAAATAACCTGACCATAATTAGCACATGATCTCAAAAAAGAAAATGTCCTGCTTGACAGTATATTCTTTTTCCTCACTGTGTGAAACTGATTGCCACATGATGACTGTCCATACTTCTAACTTGTACTGTAGTGTACTGCAGGATATGTACTTCATAGTTGCAAAGCGTATGAGCTATAGTGACTGAGGGTTTGAATGCACGCAGCGCCTCCCTGTGGTTATTCACACATACAAAACTATAGTTCAGAAGAGTTGAGTCATTCATGCATGCACTCAGTCTTTTTAAACCCAGTAAATGCAACTCAGAGTCATTATGTGGAGTTTGCAAGGTTTCGCTGTGTTGTATGTTAGGCCTAAATGAGAGTCCAGGCATGAATCTCTGGAGCTACGAGACAGCAGTGCTAACCATTTGTGGTACTTGCCCACCCTCAAGAGTTGCACAGGAAATGTGAATGGAATTAAATGGAATTGTTATTTAATATCCAATGCAATGTAGTCATGTTTTTACTTTATTAGGGAAAGCGATAGGTTAGTGGGTAAGGATATCAACTAATACGGAAGGTTACGAGTCCCTGCTTCATTGTACTGTAATTGTCTGGCCATTTATTGAGATCCTTCTCAGCTCTCATTCTGTTTAGCCTATTTGCAATCACTCTCAATAAGGGTCATATTAAAGAATATTGTGAATGTAAAATTAATTTCATGTAATGTTAAAAGTGTCTACCCATTTTTAGATTACTAATTTTTTAAAGTTACTAAACTTTAGTAATTTGTTAAAGGGATAATTAGTCTTAGTTAGCTTAGTTATAGTCCAAGAAAAAAAAAAACATTTTTGCCCATTAAAATGCATTTAAACTTAGATTAGCATATAAAAGATATAGATGTCACAATAATAATAATATTTGGTAGAAAATGTAATATGTGAAATGTGATATGTTTACTCTGTGCTGCAGTGGCATTGATAGATTAGGTTCTTTCCTTATTTATCCACTGTATGAATTTATTATATGTATCACAAACAACAATGTGAGTTAAATAGTATACTTTAAAATATAGAATGCACAGTTTCAGACTTGTTGGAAAGAAAACAACAATTTGTGGTGATAATGAAATGATATGTTCTAAGTGTTTCTAAATGGATGGCATATTGCTTTCCTTAACATCTATGCTGAATGCTGCAAATTAACATAGGTACTTTAGGTATTGTGGTTGCACAGTGACTTGGTGGGTAGCACTGTGTGTGTATGAACCCTATGATGAATAAAAGCCTTTCTATGGTTGTTCCTGCCTTGTGTTTCCGTTTTTGAGCTTTAGAATATCTTTACCTTACTCTGTTCTCCTTCTGAGAAAAAGCATGCCGCTGTCCTTTTGAAAAGATATTTCCTGATCAAGCTTCTTTAGGGTTAATGTAGCATTCCAGTGAAGCTGGCAGACGTTGCTAGTGCTAAAGGGTAAGAGGGCAGTCACACCAGGTACTTGTCATTGTAGCCTGTAGAAGCTGTTTTCTAATAAATAGACAGAGTAATAATTTTGGAAAGTCATTATACCATTACTAAATACTGCCACGTGTACTATAATGGTGACCTAGGACTTTTGCACAGTACTGTAGATCTAACACCTCTTGGCTATCTAGCATCATGCTCAGGTACAACAGCTGACTCCATCAACCCAGCTAAACCTCGCATGTTTAATGACCATGGATCTGTACAACACCCTGAAATGTCATTAATGCTGGACCAATTTCTAATCTATAATACAGGTGGATTCAAATGAATGCCAGAATTGTTATTGCAATTATACATACAGTACAAATTATACAAGGTACTGCAGTACAAAAAAGGAACTCCACAATAATGGAATATGTGGAATGGGAGAGGGGGTAAGACAATAATATATACAATGTAATATATGCAACATATTATATCTAAATATATGACATATACTAGTAAGCCAAAACAATATAATGATTGGGAAGTGAAGAAAATAAAAATTATGTTCTAGGTTCAGTTTCCCTAATGAAAATTTCCTTTTTTAGCTGGATAGTCTGCCCTGCCACCCTGCAAATATTGTTTTGGGACTGTGGTAGCCTAGCAGTTAAGGTATTGGACTCTGGTCCAGGGTTCAGATCCCACCTCTGCCAAGTTGCCACAGTTGAGTCCTTAAGTAGTCCTTAACCCAAAATTGCTTAAATTGTAAGAACGATATCAGTTTTAAGCCTTCTGGATAAGGGTGTCTGCCAAATGCTGTAAATGTAAAATGTAGGATGCGTTGTACAACAAAAAAGATGCTTAGAGACCCCACCTTACAACCTAAGGAGCTTAAAGGATCTGCTGAACCCTTTTTGGTGCCAGAAGAAAGTACAGGGCACCTTAAAAGATCTTGTAGAGTCAAGGTCCATGATGGATCAGAGACATTTTTTGGCAGCACGTGGAGGACCTACCCAATATTATGTAAATGTTATGAAGTTTCAGTGTTATACATAAATGGTGGTTTAGCAAATAAACCTACAATATTGCAGTATTATACAAAGAGATGAAGGTTACTACTACTACTTTTGCTACTACTACTACTACTACTACTGATGATGATGATGATGATGATGATGATGATGATGAGGATGATACATTATATGTACAATACAATTCTTAGCATTAAAATACACTGCATAACAACCAGCAAACACATTATACACATGTAAAAGGAAATATAGGTAAATGGGGACATCTGGGGGGAAATCTTGCTAAATACCAAATCATGGATAGAAAAACTTTACAAAACAATTAATACTAAGCAAAATCATTAACAACCAAACCCTCGCCTTAAAACAAAGTAGGCCTGCTGGTTTTAATGCGTGTACTTTGTTTTGGTTTGAGATACGCATGGGTATTGTGAATTCCTCGAAATGTTATTTCTTATGCAATGATATGCATATTGATATCCGATTTCTTTCCCCAGCACCTGGCTATGTTTGATGTTATGCTTTTGGTGGCGCTTTCTGGCGACTTTTCGGACATTAACCAATCAGCATGGCTGTGTTTGCGCGTTCCGGTGGGTAAATACTCTCACATCAGACACCCCAGCGGCGCGACACCCAACCGGGCTGACA
Source organism: Parotocinclus haroldoi (assembly GCA_034779995.1). Lineage (NCBI taxonomy): Eukaryota > Metazoa > Chordata > Actinopteri > Siluriformes > Loricariidae > Parotocinclus > Parotocinclus haroldoi. Next base: position 3,939 of record JAUZST010010959.1, on the reverse strand, counting down.
CTGTGCTGCTGCGCCCTCGGCTTGCATCTTCAAGGGAACATCAAAGCAGCTGTAATGGTCAGATAATGGAGATCCATTGAGTTCTTTTGTGTTTCTATCGCGTACATTCGCATCCGCTAAACAGGCGCTGAATTCTGGCGCCACAAAGTCTGCCCAAGGTTCTGACTACTCGAGCGCCAGTGCTTAGCTTTGGTCAGTTGAAATAATAAAGACAGTCCCACGTAGGCTATGTCAGACTGACCCGATTTGCCCACAAATTTGTTAATGATGCACGGCGTTTTGCAACTGTTGTCTTTACAGAACACAAAATGCATGTCATTTTCTCTTTGAAATACAACCAGAGAATAACCAAGAAATGAGTATGTAGTTTTAGAACAATCATATTACTTCTTCTATAGGATACATAAGCTCACAAAGTCTGGGATAACGATCAGCTGAGTCAGGGTATAATTGAATGACAAATCCAACTTTGACTTTTTTCCTCCAGTTGTCAATAATACGTTATATGCTATGGCATGTATACCCTATTTGACCAGTTGTTTGAATGGTACAGTACAGTGAAATGACTTCTTCTTGTTTGTTACAAGGTAGCTTACATGGTCATAAGTATATACACTTGTTAATGTCAAGCGGTTCTAATGGTTTTAACCTATATGACATGTTTTTTTCTAGAAATGTCAGTACTTGAAAAAAAAATCAGTTACAGAGTTAAATTGATGGGACAAATGGACTAAAACATGTCTTTCCCATATCTTTATTCCTCAGTCTTTATGCTATCCTGAATTGGTCACGGAAATCTTGACTCACCCAATCTGATATCTTGTTTGCACTAGCTGGTTTTCCATATTATTTACTGCATATTATGAAGTTACTTGTCTGACAAACTCCAGAATATACAATTATGTGGATGCACTTATTTGATCTATAATTATGACTATGATTTCAATGCTTATAATAACAACTAAATGGTTTAAGACATATTTCACAATTTTTGGACCTGAAAGAGTGGAATCAATGAAAATGAGAATAAAAAATATAGGCAGAAATAAGGAAGTTCATTATGAAAAACAACATTTACTGCACTTAGTTTTGTCCTGAGTTGTTTTATGTAACACCATATTCCTGGAGGAATGGCATTTCATTATAATGTCAATTTGTATCTAGTTATTATGACAAAGAATTTTACAATCTTGAATTAGCCCTACTCAAAACCACAAGTTCACACAACACTATAAGACCCATTCATCTCAAGTCATTCAAAAGTAAGACTTGTCTGTTAATTTTGTTATTAAGTTTTATTGTATTTTCAGTCAAATAAATCCATATCCATATTTCATTTCAACTGACCTTTTTTGACTTGGGCTGATATTTTTACATTAATTTATACATACAACATGTGGGATATAATTAAGAAGGAACACATTTAATTTTACATACAGAAACATTTGTTTTATTTACAAATATAGTGCTTGTTACAATTCTTAATGTTTACATTTTTTTTCGCCCCTATCCATACCGTGATACAACTGATACAGTCTTGCAATCTGAAGGGGAGAACACATCAGTGGCAACTTGACAACCTTCAGGTCCACAGTCCATTACTTTCATTGCTTTCCGTTTACTTTTAAGTTCCACCATCAATTATGATTTCTACTTCATAAGTAAACATATTAGCATAAGTAAGTAGGGATTAATAAAGCGGTACCTCATTTTAAACATTACCTTAAACAACAAGAAACAATAGGTAATGTGCTGCACTGAGCTTGGTTTAAAAACACACACATTAGATGGTGTCTAAACTGTCTAAATTGACTGTAAATGTCCTGATAACTGATGATAGCTAGTAATAACACGGTGAGAGCAGTGCAGTGTGAAGGATGTGTCCGTGTTGTGGTAAAGAAAGTCTCGGTGAAAAGAGTGAATGTGGGCTTGAATGAGGGAGCTGTCCCCTGAACCCGTGGTGCTGAAACTGATGTGCTGGTGGAAGAAAGAGGGGCGACGTCAGTGTATAAAATTCAGCTCGCGTGTCCTGAACCTTCCGCTTCAGCTTCATCCGTCTGTTCTGAAACCACGTTTTCACCTACAACAAAAAGCAAACGTTATATAGTTTTGTACATTAAGTAATTTGCATATCAAATATCAAACCAATGCTTGTTCAACTACGGAGTTACCACTGGTTAATAATATGGCATTAAACTCCAAAAGCCAGAGCGTGTTGCACCCAAGTCATACACCCAAAACCTGTAAACACTGTTTGTTTGCTTCTAAGATTCTCACAACATTCTATTATTGCTATGGAACTACCTAACTTGCGGTCAATATAGTGTCATAATAACACAATGAATTACAGTTATATGAATCTGGACAATTAGGTCGACCCGCTAGACCTGTGTTTCAGAAAGATGCAGTTTCTCAGCTATCTTCTTCCTCTGGTTCGCACCGAGGTACTTGTGCTTGCTGAAAATTTTCTCTAACTGTGCGATTTGGTACGATGTGAATTTGGTTCTGATCCTGCGGTTAGGCCCCGATTCAGCCTCGCTGTCCTCACCAACTTCACTTTCCGAACTGGAAGAGTAGCCACAACTATCTGAAAAATACATTATTACAGTCAGTTAACACACACGGGAGACCTTGTAGAAAACAGAAAGAGCAGAGACTGAGCTGTGAGACAGGCACTTACTGGTGGGGGATTTTAGAGCCTTGGTCAGTTTTGGGGGAATCGGCGGAGCAGTGTCTAACCCACTGTGGCTTTCTTGCTGAGAGCTCTGCGACAGCCATGCTACTGAAAAGTTTTGAGCCATATTGTGAGCTTCTTGACAGACCAAAAAATGGAAATTAGTTGAACAGCAGCAGTTACCTGAAGACTATATGTAGGAGGTGCTATAACTTCATTTGCATAAGCAAGGGGATCTCAACGGAACGATAAGTGTTTGATGGGCGTTGTAATGAAAGTTAATAGATGTCGCAATTGCTCGTTTTCGCACGTCGCACGATGTTACATCCAGGCGCCAGTGTGTCTGAACACCGAACCACTTATCGACTATTCCCTCATGTGATTACAGAAAACTGGAGGGTTACAATAGTGAATACTCAGCTGGTCGATATAATCACTTCAGACTAACGATGGCTCATCAGAAAACATCTGCTTTGACTATGCTCCGTAACAACTATACAGCCACAACAATTCCCTTTAATCTTATTTGTTACAAAAAAAAACCAAATAGCTAAAATTAGCTAAGACTACTCAAGTTCTACTTAAAGTCTATATTTCATTAGGACTGGACCTATATTTCTAATAGAGCAAAACAGCAATAATATAATGACCATAAGATTAAGTCCAAATAATTCAAACTTGGATTCATTACTAAAAAAAACACCTTGATGAAGCTACCAGATGCTGCTATTTGTCAAAGGTAAGGGCTGGCCACAACTAAACTAAATACTCTATTTCAGATTACATCAGTATGACAGATATCCAGTTGTCGACTATCCTTGCTGCCAATGGAAAATACAAATTGTTGGGTAAAATGGGAAGTGCTCTGTTGCTAGACAGTGTATATTCATACCTATACAGTAGACACTTATTTTGCAATTATAACTGAAATTATGTGATCATCAGTAATTATTTTTGTCAATATATGGTTAAATATTTTGTACATACAGTCGAATCTGCAAACCAACAAATAATACAAAGTTATTTTTGCATTTATACATATTTATTCGCCATTGCTAAAAGTACATTTGGGCTTAAGGACATGCTTGTGGTACAGAGATATTATAATCTAATACAGAGTCAGGAGTCAAAAGTCAAAACTACAGAAGAAAGATATAGTCAGTATACACACAGAGGAGGCATTATACCAAACGTATTTACCAAACTGCTCTCTCTCTCTCTCTCTCTCTCTCTCTCTCTCTCTATCTCTCTCTCTCTCTCTCTCT
>JAUZST010010958.1:0-12153 GCA_034779995.1 Parotocinclus haroldoi | reverse complement strand
GCACAACTTTTCGGATTTCCTGACCTTTGATAAAAGCACCAATTCTCCCAGGGATCCCAAAAATCCTCCCATATCTCTCTGACCCGCTTTGTATTCGCTCTAAGTGGCGACTTGTGGCTTCTTTCTTATTCGCTCTCATGTTCTTTGGTTTGATTAAACGGAATTTTGGTCCAAATAAGCAACTAAAATTACACGTATATAATAGGATTTGTTTCTGTACTTTAGGATTCGGTCCGAATAAGCGACCGGTCCCATTAACCGATGGTCCAATTAACCGGATTCGACTGTACTCTGAATTCCCAGATTGGATCAAGGCCTAGAAATCAGAGGTAAAGCCATGCTAGTTCTGGAAGCATTTTGGTTGCCACGTCTGCTTATTCGAAGCGATTTTGGACTTCTATAAGAGGTCACATTGTAGTGCGTCACCTTTTTTCTTTCTTCTTTTCTTGTTCTTACTTCCGTAGACCTTGTTGCTCGTTTCTCTGGAGGGATCTGGCAACCCTGGATTTAAACCCAACATCCTCAAAATGCCAAACCAAACCATTTCGGTGGAGATTCTGAAACACAGTACAAGTTGGAAGACATGACATATTTGACTAAAATACGACTAATAATTTAAATAAGCATATGTCTGCACTTCACGTCACGTCTTTCCGCGAGATTATAAGACGGCAAAGTAGAAATCCTGAATCATGTAAACCCGGAGGTTTCCCATCATCTTATTACCCAAGTGCACTCGCTGATCGGCTTACTGACAAAATCTAATTTTCTGGAGTTATTGGATTATTAAGCTCATGTAAATGCGCTCACTGATGCCAATGCCACGTTTAAAACAAACTTTAGTCCGGACCATAGTTGTCAGCCTCATTAAATAAACAGCAGAGATGTTTGAGTAATTTCTTTGATGAGTGGTTTTCCCGAACGCGTCGCGTCTTGTGCCGAAATCTTTTCCGTGCAAACAATAATGCCTCTGGATAAACCCTATTATCTTTCTCCATGCTCCATATGCATTCACTATGCTGAATTAGTCCTGTCTGGTGTAAAATCCTCCATGTCTAGTGGCGGTCTGTGAGGCTTCTGAGCTGACAGACACTGATTCTCATTCTGTGCTCAGGGGGGAAAAACGCTAATGCAGGACGGAATGGGAATGAAGGTACATTGCATTCGATGAGACAGCTGTGTCTCTTTTCTAATCAGTAACCTGTGGTCACGAGCACACCGAACACACGTGCGCATCCCAGAAATACCCGCACGCTTTGCCAAATCCCTCGTTCGAATCCCGCGGAAATAGCAGGCGGGGGTTAAAGGAGCAAACGGTACGCCCACGCCCAAGCGCCTCGGCCCGAGCTCGCTCACTCCACCTTGTGCGCTATTGACTTGCGCATTAGAGCCCCATTTTGTGCGTCGTCCGCTCGGGCGCGTCTTGAGGAGTTAATTAGGGGAATGCGCAGGTACACGCTGACGATGGGAGCCAACGGCGTCGGAATCGGCGCGCGCCCAAATATAGGTGCATATTGCCTGAGGGGAACAGCGAAGCAGAGCAATTCGCCAACAAGCAGTGTATTAATACAGTTTTAATGTGAACTCTGTGGACGTGAGAATGCTGGTGCGTGTGTGTGTGTGTGTGTGTGTGTGAGAGAGAGAGAGAGAGAGAGAGAGAGAGAGTGGGGATGTGAGCAGCCAAGCGAATCAAAGCAAAATTAAACGGATTTGCATATTTCAGTGAACGCCGAGAGCAGGCCTTCTAATTATTTCATCTCGCTCTCGTTCCACTCGCTCCTTCGTCTCTCGTCCTGGTCTTCCATCCTTTGGCTGCAGGGCCGTTTGCCTTCTAAAGATGTGTGTTTAGCATCAAAGTCTTTCTCCAGTTCCCAGATTAGCACGTCCTTCACGCTCACCCCCACTGGAGTCTTAATATAGCTAAGCAGACGCTCTTCTACTCTTCGAGCATTTCTCAAGCTTCTTACCCTTTTGTTTATAAAGGTCTTATGCTCAGGGTTTACTGTAGCGCCTTGTGTGTTCAATCCACTCTAATTGTTTTCTGATGTTTTTAAGGCGTGTGATTTTTTTTTTTTTTTTGCCAACCTAAACGCAAGCAAAGCGATATTCTGCTGCTTGGACATGAAAGAAGCGGTTTACGCTTCGTACACAAAAGTTTGCGGACACCCCTTCTAATAAATGGCAGTCTCATCACTATTTCAGCAGCACTCGCGCACTTACTTTTGGTTGTTTGTTTATTTGGCTTCTGTAACGTCTCTATTGGCATCAGCGACACACACAAGGCTATAGCCATACACAAGTTCATCTCAAGACTACTCACACATATATATATATATATATACACCCAAGTCAATGGTAATTTGGAGTAATCAATTGCATTAACATGCATGTCTTTCCGCAGACTCGGGGAAGACCCAGGCCAATCCACCCTTCTTTCTGAGGCGGAGGTGCTACTGAGTCACCATGCCGCCCCGACACTCACTCGTAAGACGTCCATTATCTAAAGCGTAAACTTTCAGGTTCTCCATAGACAAATATTGGCTTGTAGAGTTCTGCTTCCAACCGGTCTGTCGGTTTGGTTTATGGACTTTACAGGGCACAAAGTCCACAGAAACTGGGCAGAAAGCTTAGATTGAGAACTTGTAGTCCCCTCACAGTCATATTCCAAAATTCTAAGATATTTAAGAGCCCTCATATAAGAGCTAAGGCTGTTGTAGCAGCAGAAGACGGGGGAACTCCACTAATACCCATGTTTTGGCGGTAATATTCTGTCTACCTCTCAGTACAACGGCATGCCTAGCGCAGCTCCGCTGGTTTCACTCTTAAGTGCATTTAAGGGAGCACTTGAAACTTGGAACACTCCTACATGATCAGTAGTTGTTGAGCGCTTGGAAAAGAGACCTTGAAGTGAATGCTGTCTCATCCAGAGCGACTCACAAATGAAACAGTCCTAGAAGGTACAGCCTAAGTAAGCATGGGTCCACGCCGTTGTTCAGTGCTCCAGCAGTGGCCCAAAAGTGGTCCGGTACTTTAACTACAGTCCCTACACGTAAAGGACATCTAGTTAGGTGCAGTCACAAGCTTGCCAATAGGAGACATGGCTTTGACCATGCAGAAATACTGGATCATCTATAATCATCATCCCAGTAGCCATCCCAGGCTCTGGGACCTGGGTTCAAATCCCCAGCAGTGCTGTGCACTCCAGAGCTCAGCGGTTCGAACCTGACCTCGGACAGTGCAAGTCCTGTGCAGAGTTTGTATGTTCTCCCCAGGTCTTGGTGGCTTCCTCCAACATTCCCGAGACTTGCATTAGGTTAATTGGTCGCTCTAAATTGCCCCAGCGTAAATATGTTTGACTGGTATCGATGCAATAGGGCATGACGTGAGAAATGCCCACCAACACCCCGTCTCTGTCTGGCTCTGTTCTTCTTTCGTTACTTTCTCTCCGTCTCGGTCTCCGCTCTGCAGATTTCACGCATAAAAAATGCTATGTGTGACCGGTGCTAATTGGACTCGGAGGGTCGTTAATATTCTCCACGTGCCCCCGGCTGTCAGGAAAGCGAGCCCTGAAAGTGATGAGTGTGTGATTTCTATCCTCTCGAGAGACGTAAAGAGAACGACTGAGAACAAGAGAGAGGTTCGTAGCCAAGCTGTAAGGTCACTGTGAGAGAGCAGACGTGAGAACGTAGGACGCCAGGACGCCAGGGCAGGGACGGGGAGGCGGATACATGGCCGATAAGTAACCCGATGCTTTGTGCCAGAGAGCCAATCAAAGCTCCAGAGAGAGGCTTGATTATGCTGTCGTCTAAAATACTGGCGTATTGTTTTCCAGTGAGGAATGTGTAGGAGATGCCATTATCTCACCAGGCAGTGATTCCTGTTCATCGTATCCGAGTGTGTGTGTGTGTGTGTGTGTGTGTGTGTGTGTACACGTCTACTGACTGCCTAGTGCATTGATGTCAAATATCTATAATCACCCCTCCACCCCACGTCACAGCCGAGCCCCCTACCCAAGCCTTCTGCCACGCGCATTTCAGGGACACTCTTTGGACAGTGCCAGCCTGTCGAGGGGTCATCAGAGGTCACTGTCGCAGCACCGGGGGATCATTCCACTCCCCTTTTCTCAGCAGGGTCAGGTGTACGTGTGTCCGGGCGTGCACTTTTGAAGCACCCCTAAGGCGGCCCAGGACCCAGGACACTCCGGTTCCGTTGTGATTGAATAAATAATGAAATAATGGAAGCAATTTATAGCCTCGTTTCTAGCATTATCCTTCAAACTAAAGCTGCCCGACTGGACACGTTTTATTAAGCTGTCCAAAAAGAGCGGTACAGCAGCTGAAGTGTGCATGCGCAATTTCTTACCACTAATGATCTCGATTGATTGTTGAAGCACGTGCGTTGGTTCTATTGGATTTAAGGGAAAGCTCGATGCTTGTTGCTGTGAGGAAGAACCCCTGGAAGAAATGTGTTTGGTGTCTTAGGTCCCTCAGTGTTTCCCTCCAGAAATGGCCATTTCAAAGGGAGCTTTGAAGCGAACGATTATCCTCCCTTAAGTTTGGAAGGGGGGTACAAATGGATGCCAAGGGCAGTCCCTTCAAAGTCCCCTCCACAGGTCTGATCCCTTTAAAACGGTCCATTTGCTTCTGTGCCAAGCGGGCGTCTCTGAATCTGGCGAACTCCGTGGCCATCGATTTGAAAGCTGTGTGTGTAAGTGTGTGTGAAAATGGTTCAGATCCCAATGTGGATTTGGTTTGTTAAAATATGCGTCACGTCCCGGATAGTGAGAGAAAACGTCGGAGTGGATTCTGTACACAGATCTGATACGAAACAGACCTGGTAAGGATCCAGTACCTTCCAGTCCCGAAGCAGAGAATGAGAAGCTTCAGTGATTGGATTTGTGTTTCATAAATGATTTCATATCTATAAATAATACGCAGAGACTTCTGTAAGTTATCATTATTCTTCATTTTATTTATTACAATCAATTTTGCATCATTCTCTCCATAACATTGTATTCTCTCTATTATCCATTAGTGATGGGTGTCGGGAACTGACCGGGATTTTTGCTGGGTGTTTTTGAGTCCTGGTTCTCCCCATCACATGTCGGGAGTTTTCCTTGCCACTGTTGCCATAAGCTTGCTCATTTGGGGCTGCGAATATTTGTGAAGCTTAGCTGAGACAACGGCGTCTTTATGAACAGTGCTATAGAAATCTATTTGATGGTGCTTAAATATTCTCTTATTCTCATGTTATATAAATATGATATATTATATGTATAATATTTAAATAACTTTGTATGTTTAAGAATTATGGTATGTCAGTTGGTATGTCCCTTCACCAATGGGATTCCCATCCCAAAGGACGATAGTCGTAGCCCAGCGAGGGCCTGCACACATCCTGGGGTGCATTTCTAGGGAAAGAGGGAAGGCACAGTCCGTCCTCGACTCAGGCCTTCGGTTAATCCCTAGGATTAGTCGCAGATCAGTTGATGGAAGAATATTTTTCCTCTTTTCTGAATTTGGCAATCCCAATTCCCAAATTCTTTCTCCCACGCGCAGCCTCCAGACGCTCCAGCTCATTGGCAGGCAACAGACCTCCACGGCGAGAGCGAATCCGCACGGGTGTATGGACTAAGCTCACCATCTGTAATTCTTGCCGACTTTAACCCGGGTCTCGGTGGTATTGCTGGCATCCACTCGAGCACCTCCATGTAGATCTTGTAATAAGACATGTCACGAAGCAGCTGAATAGAAAGCCAAGCAAAGACCTCACATAAGCAGCCAGATGAGACAGAGGCAAGGGGAAATGCAATGAGATCTTGCATACAAGCCAGAAACCCGACCCAAATAGAAATTCCATCTACCTTTGGCAGGATTACATACAACGTACAAGATGATCTTAAGAGATTTTAGAGCTGTGAAACGCTGGAAACGGCACACCTTGGTGCCATCTGCTGGCCGGGTTTGTGCAACTGCCTCAGATAACCAGAGAAGCGCCGTACAGACTCGCTCGAACAAACAGCAAAGTTGTGGTTTGATTGCCGAGTACTAGTACTAGCTGGTACTGGTGCTAGTTTGGCTTGAAGCAGAACTTGCTGGGGAAGCTGGTTTAAAGGCACAGGCGATGGGAAGTGACTTGGGGGTAATACATCATTCGATTTTTTTTAATGTCCCGAGTAAAGCAGTGCCCATAACGTTTCGAAAGAAGTAATTACTAATTGGTAATTTGTTAATTTTAGTACTTTAGTACTTTTGAGTGAACTGGATGATCTGAACCGGATTCTACTCAGGACTTCTGTGCATGGCTGTCGGGAAATTTGGGGCAGGTTTCATGAGCACAATGTTAATGAGCATTTTCATCCGGAATGACCACCAGCTTTTGAAAGACCGTCTTCAGACAACACGAGACCACGTGTGGCTTCCTGAGTCTGTAATAATAAATTTTGGACATTAAACTTTGGCGGCCAGAGCACCACTGGGGTGGGTGGAAAACAGTACGTTTCATTTTTGGTTGGACTGTTCACTTAAGTGTTGATAGGATGAAAGTTGGAGAGTTAATGAATCAAGCTCGGAGGAAGCTGTCTGATTGAGTAATGACTGCCGGCTTGGCATAAAAGCCTTGCACAAACAAACAACGGGACTCTGAGGGAGAGAGGCGGAGCGCCAAGTGAGTCAGCTGACTCACACACAAACATAAAGACACACAGAGAGAGAGAGAGAGAGAGAGAGAGAGAGAGAGAGAGAGAGAGAGAGAGATCTTCCTCAGACACAGTAGGCATGTAACACTCAGTCTCTCCCACATGGCGAAATGGCCAGAAGGACTGGAGAGAAAATTGAATCTGCCATAAGTAGAACGCAGGATGGGAGCATCAAAATCTCCTTCATTGCTAATGTACCACAATCCCATCATGCATCTGCTCCCAGCTGCCCACCTACTGCCTTAAGCCTTCTCCATTGGGCTCCTCTCTGCTGAGCTTTCTGAGGGGGGAAAAAAAAAACCCAACAACCCAAAAAACACTTTTCAATTCAGCAGTTTTGTGATTTATGCAGCCGTGGACAAAACAACAGAAACAACACCTCCGAAAAAGTGCTTTTCCCTTTTCATGTCTGCTTTTCCTGCCCAGGGTCTATCCCCGGGGATAACCAGGAGATAACCTTCTGTATCAAAGGCCATTGCTTGATACATTTATGTGCCTGTTTATCAACTGTATTATGTTCTGTAAAACAGGTCGTTGACTGAAACATGTTTACTGGACATAACTGTAGCCACGTAGTCATTTTATGCTGCTGGGATGTAAACATGAAGGGTATTTTCTCAAGAAATCTGTGTGCGAACGATACGATTCCAAAGCCATGATGGAATATAAGCATAAATACACATACCTCGCTGGCTGCACACAACCTAGAGGGAACGAGTCCAGATTTCCAGAGCAGGCGATGCAGCAGCCTCTTTTAAACCCTTCAGTCCTTTAAGTAGGTAGATTCAATGTGGAGCTACTGGTAGGAATTCAGAGCAGTCCAATGAGGCGTGTCAAAAAAAAGTGTCAAATGACGTCGTTCCTGCTGTTTCCAGCGTCAATACGGTGGCCATTAAAGTGAACAGATGTTGATCGGATGGTTGTTGAATGGCACTTACCTGTATATAGAGCAGAAGACATGACCAGTATGTGTCATTTCAAACAGACGTCTGCCAACTGTTAAGCATGGCGAAGGAAGTGATCTGGACCCTGGTTTGTGGAAATCGGGTCCGATTGTTGAGTTGTCCGCAGCGTTCTCACACAGCTCGTTTTACTTGACTACTCTTTCATGATGATGTGCCCGCATTCCAGGCTGATTGACGATCCAGTCTCTTTGACGAGTTTGAGGTTGTTGGGAGCCACTTGGCCACTCCTATTTGCTCGTGGGAGCTTTTCGGTGTCCCAGTTGCGGAGCCATTCTGCACCTTCTTTGATATAGCTTTGAAAGAGCTCGATTTTTTCCTTGAGTAACAGTCCAATCAGCTCACGACTTGTATAAGGGCTCCCCAAGAGTCAAAGCCTGCTCCTTATTAGGATAGATTAGATATATTGGGCTGAGTGCTCCGCAGTCTTTCACACACCCCGACAAATGAGCTGTTTTTGTTTTTACACGCGTCGCTCCGTAGCGGTTTGGCTCGCGTTGCACCTGGAATGGATAAGCAGCCCTGGGAGTCGTGCTGCATTTAGCATGAGCTTCACGCATCTTCCTTAAACCCCTTAAGTGCTTTGGCAAGTCCGATTCCATTGTAATGTCAATGAAACCCATTAACGGTTTCATTCGGATGACAATTGGAACGGGCAAGAAGGAATGGCGACTCAATCTTTCCCCAACACGTGTGCTCGTGTGCCGAGGCCAGCCTGTAATGAATGCAGGGGGTGCAAATGAACTGGCATAAAATAAACGACAATCACCCGCTGACGGCTGGACCTGGTCAGGTGGAGCCCATTTAAAGAGACAATATGAATTTGTAATACATGGGGAAACGTTTAGGAGACGTCTTCATTCGAGCCGAACGCCTGGGGCTGGATTCATAGGACAGTTTCATATCAGTAATGCAGGTGTTCGTGTGGAGGCAAAATGAGCAGACGATGAGATTGAAGACGACAACAGTGGACGACGTCCAGCAGATCCCACGTAACACTTAGTAATGGATATGACTGTCCTCTGACACCCATGTCTGGCGACCACTTAGATCCCTTAGGGAAGCTTTTCGGGAAAGACGACAGCAACTACAGTGCTGTCTACAACCAGAACTTTTCATTTCTTTTCACCTGAGTCCGTCTGTTTAATGAACTGATCTATCAATCAATCAATCAATCAAAATTTATTCATACAGCGCTTTTTACAATGTAGCATTGTCTCAAAGCAGCTTTACAACAGTATATTATCTAAAAAAAAGGCCAATCCCAGTCTGAGCAAGCCTATGGCGACAGTGGCAAGGTAAAACTCCCTTATTTAGGAGGAAGAAACCTGGAGAGGACCAAGACTCAGAAAAGGGACCCATCCTCCATGGGGGATCTCATGCCTCTAACGACTGATCAGTGGCATCAGGTGTCGCTTCTGCTTGGTTGGAATGAAACCTAAAACCACATGAACCCGTCATTTAACGGCGGTTCCGGTGCGTGTATCCTGAACTTTCAGGGCGCAGTACCTTAAAAGAACCCCAAGCCCATCTCACGACTGAACAGGGTTCCCTGTTGTAGCGCTAGGGTAGTCCCTCTTCCGGTATCTCCTCCCTCAGACATGCCGGAGTGATGCCAGACCTGGCCAGGAGAAACCACGGGGGTTGGCTTTTGAAATGGAGCGAAATGTTGCTGCTCCATCCCATATAACCGTGGGTTTTCCTGGTCAGGGCCGGTCTGGAATGTTTGCATTAGGTTCCGAGAGTTTTTCCTTGCCGCTCCTTTTCCTTTCTTTTCCTTGCTCAATTTGGGATTGGCTCTAGATATTAGAAGATCGTCTAAAACACAGACACACCTGTCGCCTGGCATGGAATTCATGGACGCCATTATCAGCTTTAATGCAGTTTGGTTTCGAATAGGCCTCTCGTCTGTGCCGTATGAAAAACGCCTCGCTAACCTTTGCTGCTTTGAGCGAGGGCAGTATCCGGGTCTGAAAACGCAGCATTCAGACGTGGGTATTATGTGAGCTCTGAATGTGCAGCCAACCGAGCTGTGCATCAAGTGCGCGAAAAAAAAAGGAGGCTTTCTAGAAGCGAAACAGACACTGAACTGTAAAAAAAAAAAAAATCCGTTTCGAGAGATAATAGACGATGGCTCTGACTGCCCCAGTGTTCGGGCTGCTGAATGAGACCTACTGTCTCTCACACGGCCTTAATCAAAATCACAGATATTTGGGATTGTACGACTCCAAACACACACCCGTCACAAACGACGAAGGGACGAAGGCTATATAAACACGGCACGAGGCGACGAGGCGGCCAGACCTGACTTTGGGATTACGCGGATGGACGAGGGTACGAGCGCTGACAAGCACCTGGGGGAGGCAACAACAAGTGCTTGGTCTTACAGACTGAAGAGGATCTGGAGGAGAATTGATTGGAAGTGAAGCCAGAGCGTTAGCCGAGGGACAAGGAGCTCGGTGTTGTGAATCATTTAGGTCGAGCCTTTGTTTTATTACTGGCCGCCGCCGACGCTATCTTATATCAGCTACTATAGCACAAGTCACCTTCACACTGGGCCCTGAACAGAAAGGAGATTAGTCCTGACCATTGCTCCGTCTGGGTGTGTGTGTGTGTGTGTGTGTGTGTGTGTGTGAGAGAGAGAGATAGCTTGAACCTCAGCTGAGTGAGGAATGCTGTAAGAAGTGCGTTACTGAGCGAGATGAGACACCTTGTGATGGCCATGAGTGAAGTCTGGAGGTGTTACGGGAAAATCCGCGAGCTGTTTTTTTTAAGCGCTCGTCACAGCGGTGGCTTTTAATATCGGACGTGCTATGAGCCTCGGCAGGCCGCGATTTAACAGCTGCTGATTTTGTCAGCTCGAACGTTTGAGCGGAAGAGACGAGTCGATCTGGTGTTGTGAAGGTGCTGAGCTTGGCATTTCCTCTCCACCCTTTTCGCTCGGAGCCTCGTCTTTCATCCCGGCGTTCTTCTGATTCTGAGCCGTATCGATCTGATGTTTCTTGCCACACTCAAACAATATACGTCTGGCATTTAGCTGGAGGGCACAGCGGGTGTGGAAGTGAAGTCTAGAGCGAGATGAGCATGATACTAAACTCTTCTGACTTCCAACCCTCTCGCTGACGCTCTGAGAAAAAGGCAGCGGTCGGCAGTTCCTTGCACGCGCCCCGCTTTATCTGGAGCGGATTAACCTCGCGCCTCGCACCCGCTTAACGGCCCGTTCAAGCGTGAAGCAATGATGTGCGTTTGCTAAAGTCCGAGGACGTTAATTTGCGGTTATCGGCCGCAGGTTGTAAGGGGGGGGGGTGTTTTCCCTGGACTTGCTGATCAGAGTTTGCCTGCCGTCATCACCCCTCGCCTCGTGCTCTAATGCGGAGCCGACAGAGCGCTATCTAGAGGCACTTTGTTTTGCGAGTGCATGTGTGGCATGAGCTCGGGCCACAGAGAAGTTTGCACACCCGTCTGGCCACAGAAGGCCCATTGATCGCCGTCGTCCGCTCAATACACAATGAGAGCCAGTCAGCGACCTCGCCTCCTCTCCCGGCCTCTCTCCGCCCTGCTTGTGCGATCGTCTATTCTCCTCTCTCTCTGTTGTAAGTCCAAGGCTTTATTTTTCGAGTCACTTTGAATCCAAACTGAGCTATTTTGTATCCCGCCGCCTGCTTTAGGAGCACGCCTCCCAGTCAGAGCCTCCGCGATGCCTTAGGCTAGATGCCGAGGCCATCGGCCATCCTGCGAAAGCTAACGCAGCGCAGGAACCTACAGGAACGGTGCATGCATGAGAAATTTTGGTAGCACGTTCAGATTGGTAATAAGGGCATAAAAGTCGGCGTGACCCGCTGGGTACGGCTCTTGACTGCTAAGCAGGTTTTGAGATACATTACGGCTGTCACTGCTGTGCCCTTGAGCAGGGCCCTTAACCTTCTTATGATCGGCTCAACCGTAAGTCGCTGTAACAGGGCCATCTGCTGAACGGTGACATCTGATGTACAGTGCTAGGAAATGATCATAGCTCTCTGAAATACAGGTACGCACCGTGTAATGACCTGTCAATCAACTGTTCACTTTAGCAACAAGGTCTGACAGAAGAAATATTTTAGAAAGGGAAATAACTCTGGACGTTGTGTCCGTAAACAGCCGACTAACAATGCGGATCCACAAGCAGAGGCGGGAGTTTAAGAGCAGAGGTTCATGTATGTGTGTAACTGCCTTACTGGTTGTGCGCTCGCTCGCTTGGACTTAAAGGCTGTCGATGTGTTTAGAGACTTTTTTTGCGTATTACATTTTTCTTTGTATTTGTACAAAGATCTAAATGATGTTCATTTCTATGTCTAAGTCCCTGTGCCTGACCTACTGTAGTACATTTACATTTCCAGCATCCTTATCCAGAGCGACTTACAATTAATACAGACTTACATTTTTTAAGCAATTGTGGGTTAAGGGTCTTGCTCAAGGACCCAACAGCTTGGCAGAGGTGGGATTTGAACCCTGGAC
>JAUZST010010957.1:0-12155 GCA_034779995.1 Parotocinclus haroldoi | reverse complement strand
GGGTCCTTTCTGTGTGGAGTCTGCATGTCCTCCCCGTGTCTGCCTGGGTTTACTCCGGGTACTCTGGTTTCCTCCCATAGTTCATGGACATGCATGTTAGGTTAAATTGTGTTTCTAAATTGAAAGTGACTTGTGTGTATATAAATGAGTAGTCTTGAGATGAACTTGTGCATGGATGTAACCTTGTGTGTGTCCCTGATATGGCCACTGATGCCAACAGCAACATAAAAAAAAGCCAAATAAACAACCAAAAAAAATAGCCTATGCAATTGCTCACCACCAGGGGATGCACCACTGTTTTGAACTACTAGGCTACAGTAGGTCACTAATCTCAGGCTGCACATGTCGAAATTTGAGGCAGACAGTAGAAAACCATGTTCTGTCGGTCAAGAAGAGAAAGATGAGGCTGTAGTGAGCATAGACTGACCAAAATTGGATAGGTGAAAACAGTAAAAAATAGTTTGATGATTCTCGATTTCTACTGAAGCACACAGATGGTAGGGTTAGAATTCTGTGCCAACAGCAGGAATCCATAGCTGCAAGATGCATTGTGTCAACAGTTCAGTTCATAAAGATGGTGTAATTGTGTGGGGAATGATTTCTTGGCATACTTTGGGCTGTTAATACCAATCAATCATCACTTAAATGCCACAGCCTATTTCAGTATTCTGCATTGCTTCATGGCTGCAATTTACTCGTCCTCAAATGGCAAGCATGACAATGCAACATGTCACAAAGCAAAAGTTGTTTCGAATTGGTTTCTTCAGTGTTCTTCAGTGGGCTTTCCAATCACTGGAACGGAATCTCTTAGTACTTTGGGATATGACCACAGCATTCACAGCATTTGAAATGGCACACAAAAAAATCAGCAGAGACTGTATGTCAGAATGGAGCAGAAGGTTTTGGAACATCTTGTGGAACCCATGCAGAAATGAGGCTGGTTTGTGAGCAAAGGGAGGCCCTGCCCAGTACAGTGTTCCTAATGAGCTGCTT
Source organism: Parotocinclus haroldoi (assembly GCA_034779995.1). Lineage (NCBI taxonomy): Eukaryota > Metazoa > Chordata > Actinopteri > Siluriformes > Loricariidae > Parotocinclus > Parotocinclus haroldoi. Next base: position 11,162 of record JAUZST010010957.1, on the reverse strand, counting down.
AATGAGAGTTTCCAGAATTGGTAACTCCTGCTCTGATTGACAGAGGAGAAAACTACCATCCATCCCAACCAGTAAGAACCACTTTGACTGGCATGGTCTCCTCTGAATGGGTCTAAGGTATTGATGGATTCCAACCCTTGAAGAGTTCCTTGTTAGGTCATATTGTACCCAATTCATATAGATCAACCACATACACTTTATTAGGTACACCTGTTCAACTGTTTGTTAATGTGACTATCTAATCAGCCAATCACATGGCAGCAACTCAATGTATTTCGGTATGAATACATGGGCAAGGTGACCTGCTGAGGCTCAAAATGAGAACAACAGAAGCAGATCTCTGCGTGAAAATGCCTTGTTGATGCCACAGGTCAGAGGACATTGACCAGACTTGGTCTAGCTCATGGAATGGTAACAGTAACTGAGTGGAGCATCTCTGATTGTACAACATGTCAGGCTTCGAAGTGCATGGCCTACAGCAACAAAAGACAAGACATAACAGGCTAGTGAGGCTACAGTTTGCCTTTGACCATCAACAGATCTCAATCCACTAGACCACCTTTGAGATGTGGTGGAACAGGAGATTCTCATCATGGATGTGCAGTCGACAAATGTGCAGTAACTGTGATGCTATTATGTCATTATGGACCAAGGGATTTCTACGGCAAACAGGGGTCCAAAGTTGTACCAGCAAGATGATACCTAATAAAGCTGGTGAATGTAATTTTCTATTTAATTCAATTTTTTAAGTACATCACATTTGGCTTAAAATGTTTTCCTAGATCACATCACCCTGTTCTCCAAAGTCAGATCACATAACTCACTGGACTTTGAAAACATTATATATTTACATGTAGAACAGCATTGTGCTTTGGTTAATAATGTTTAAAGCAGTGAAAAAGGGCACGATATTGCTGGTTAATATTTTCCTCTCCTGTATAAACATGATGGCATATGAGATAACAGCAGTGGCGGGTGGTGGCTCAGAAATTAGGGCTCTGGACTGCCAGTAAGTAAGGCTGCGAGTTCAAATCCTGGCCACATTGCCACGGTGGAACCTTTAGTAAGCCCTTTAACCTTAAGGTGCTTACCTCCTTTGTACGCTGCACTGTATAAGCGCGTCTCCTAAATGCTGTATTTTCCCCCAGGCTTAGATAGTGACACTTGGAAGCTCTAAAGAGTTAATGAGGTAAAAAGGTCAGTTTTGACTCGTCTTTGAAGGGTTTTACTGGAAGATTTGACAGAGCTCACAACCTTTTGCTCACAAGCAGAGACACCGCTGAGCTATCAGTACCCTTAGTAGTGGCTTGTGTGTCCTGCTGGATTTCACTGTGTAAAGTGAAGAGCTGCGCTTTATTGTCAAAACCACAGGGAGAAAGCCCTTAGGGGCTGGAGCAGCAGGCCCGGGCTGCACTGTTCAAATCAAATTCCCACACAAAGCACGAGCAGCCCTGAGATCTGTGAGTGTCTTGAGTGGGGTTCTGTAAACAGGACTTTTCTTCTGAGCTTGATTGCTGTCAGGTCTCTGCGTGAAACATTGCTGAAGTAACTGCAGTGCCAACAAACCACATCTATATTGTACGTTTCGGGCTCAAACAGTGGTCAGTTGAGGGATGGACCCTCAAGGTTATGCATGTTGTTTGTACCTTTAGTAAGAAAATCTATTTGGTTGAAGGTTGCTCTTCAGGCTTTTCAATTTCAACACTGTATCTGAACACCATGTTTTATACTGTACTCAGCATTGCCATATATATATGCCACTGTAGTGTACCAGGTACTGACGAAATATCCAAGATACTACATATAATCAGACTCCCTTAACCCCTGTCCCACTCTCTCTCTCTCTCACACACACACACACACACACACACACACACACAAACACATAAATCACTTATGAAATGAGAAATTGTCTTATATCTGACAGCTCAACTTGTTTCCTGTTTATACACAACAGGAGCAGGTATTTCAAAAGAGCTCAAATGTGTGAAGTTCTAACACGTGTGAGGGCACATGTAACCTTGGTGACGGTGCTGAACAGGGACAGTTCTTACTTCACTTACTTGTTACTTACTCATTGTCCATTTGATCAATTCAACTGACCCAATAGCTGCACTTCGTAGTTCTGCAATTACAGACAGTAGTTCATTTGCTCCTCTGCATACTTTGTTAGAGGCTGTTCTACAACGGTCAGAACCCCCATTTGTGTGGTGGATGATTATCAGCACTGCAGTGACACTGACTGTTGTTAAATGTTTGGAATGACATTCTGGACTGATAATAGTCCACCAAACAACACTAAACAGCCATCAGCATCCTGTGATCAATTGTGAAGACCAGAGTGCACAATGTTTAACTCGAGTATCAAAACACACACTGACACACCACCACCATGCCAGTGCCACTGCAGTCCTAAGAATAATCCATCACCTAAGTAGGAGTCTGTAGTGGAGCTTTGGAGGTCCTGACCATTAGAGATCAGAGTAAAATTGAAAAAGTATGTAGAAAAACAGCTTCTATACCGTAAGCAGAACTGATCAAATGGGTGATAAATGTGGAAGCAAGCTTCTCAAATAGAAAATAATCCACCATGGATGTATATGGGATCTGACTTTGTGCCAATCCTTCCTAATTTACCCTGGCCAATATTTTCAGTCTTTTCGCCAGATACGGTTTTCCTTTTCCAAAGAGTTACTGCGACATCATCCCAACAGTGTACAGTGTTGCTTTTGTGCTACAAATGGGTACAAGCAATTCTGAGGTAAAATCAAGGGTATGTTCTATGGTGCATTCTGTTAAAGGACCTTTAAAGCTTTGTCGCCTGAATAATTTTAGGTGTCCTCATAAAGGACATTTTATTTAAAGACCACAAGGCAACCCATGAAGTTTGTCATTGCAAGTGTTCCTGCAGTTTGTATACTTTAATTGAAATGATCTACAAAAGGTAGCTGCTCCAAATATATTCAACATGCATCATTATTGCATAAACCACTGATGTATAATGAGGTACAAGCTACCTTGAGTAAACTTTGAGAAACATTAATGTTTATGTGCAGTATCTTTTCATCTGAGTATAACATTTGGCGTACAATGATATATTCAATTCAATTCAATTTTATTTGTATAGCGCTTTTTTACGATAGACATTTTCACAAAGCAGCTTTGCATTTGTACATGTACAATTGCCACAAATTGTATTCTATTGTCCCTAATGAACAAGCCAAATGGTTACAGTGGCAAGGAAAAACTCCCCGAGATTTAGAGGAAGAAACCTTGAGAGGTGATATATCTTTGTTAAAGAATCTAGATAATAATGTGCATTATTCATTTATGTATTGATTTTCATACCCGTTTAATCCAAATCAGGGTCATAGGGAGCCAGGGCCTAGACCGTGCACCAATCCATCTCAGGCCACATGCATACACTCACTCACATATACTGGGACAATATTGAAGATGCAAGCTGACCTAATGGAGCTGGGCATGCAGAGAAAACCAATCAAGACATGGGGAGAGCATGTAAACTACTCAGCAGTCAGTGTTGGTTCGGGCCAGGACTCAGGCATTTATTGAGTTGATCTCTGAGGGTATTGTTTGAAGAAAACTATTGCTGCTTAGTCCTGTACAATACTGTATGAAAGTCAGTGTGGTGGACTATTTTCAGTACTCCAGCAACACTGCTGTGTTTGAGCACCTCGTATTAGTGCAACACACACTGACACACCACCAACAGACTACAGTCTGTAATTATAGAAGTGCAGAGACCATTAGAACATAGATGAAGTACAGAACAGAAGTACAAACAGAATATAAACTGAAAAATGTAGAATGTCTAAGACTTTTGCACATTATGGCATGTCTGACCCTTTTTTTTGGACAGCCAGGCGTTTGAAGGTTGGTCAGCCAAGCCTCTGCTCTCACATTGTTTAAGTCCAGATTGATAACTGTTCTGTTTAGCTGCGCATATAACACCTGATTGGGTTTTACCTGCACTGTTTGCTTTTTAGTATTATCTTGTTGATTTTGAACTGTTTCCCAACTTGCCTTGCCATATTTTGTTATTTTGCTCTAAGTTATGCTCACACTGCAGATAACCGTGGCTAGAATGTCTCCTCGTGTCCACGGAATGGTTGTGTTTTCTTTTACTGTGACCTGTATGAAACACTATCGTCCCTCAGAAGTACACAAACCAAAGGGGATGTGCAGTAGCAAAATGTGAACCTGAAAATATGATTCACGTTAACATGTAGTGAATGGCGGCTCAGAATTCACAGACATGATGATTAGGATATGGAAGCGAAAGAGCAAAATCAATCAATCTTTTGAAGGACATGGAAGTATATGGAGGATATGGAAGCGAAATCAGGATTTTGGTGGCCTTCTGCAAAGGGAACAGTTTGGATTTCGAGTGGAGGGACTGTGATGTGGAACGTCATTAGGCATCGAGCACATTTCCTCATATTGCTGAAATTATTATATTATTATATTCCTCATATTGGTGGCTGGTAACAGGAGCAGGTTACCAGATGCTGGTTAACCTTTTCTGTTTGTTTGATCGTCTATGAGTTTTGCAAAGGCGTTTATGTTCTCATGCCTCACTACAAGAAACTGCGTCAAGCAGATACACTCCGGAATGTCCTACAGGGATATCAAATGGGGTAGGGATTCCTGCAGTGCACTAGAGCTATTGAGGTAAAAGTCACATGAATTCTTGATTTGGCTCAGGTTGAGGTCACATGGCTATATATCAGATATGTATGTATTTGACTGCAGTATCACGTATCAGAAGTATCCCTTATCAAAATTTAAATGGTCTGACTGAATATTTCTGTTCACCTGACCATGAAAGAATCACAATTCTTGAGAATGTAGCCCTAGGGTAGGATGATTTATTAAAACTCATTTAATATACAGTATTGTGCAAAAATCGTAGGTCACCATTAGATTTGTTTCTTTAGTGCAATGGTGTAATGCCCATATTTTACTTATGTCGCTGTTTGAACCATCCCCACTGATCTTCATTCCAATCTCTTTGGGTTTTAATATATATTTTAAACTTATGACCTTATTTTGCTTCAGAAAAAGCTTCTTGGTTGCTAACAACTTGACAACCTGAGTTGTATATTGTCTGGTTGTATTCTAATAACAAGGCAGAGAAATAATTATATATGGTCTTTATATATTTGAGCTGTTTTAAATATATCTACCTAAGGATGGCATAAGGCCTCTGCAAAATAGTGTAAAATTGAATAAATACCTGTTGAACCTCAGAAGGTGCTGCATGTTTACATTGTTTTGCAGTGGAAAGACAAAAAGGTTTTAGACCGTATATTTTGTGTTATATACTGTTGTTCCTGCGTAGTACGAGCAGGAATCTGATGGTGACACAGTGTGATTCTAATGCTTTTCTCTCCGTAGCTTTGTCTGGTACAAACAGGTAAAGACTCAGTATTCCATGGTGCCTTCTGTATCTTTTGTTGAAGGAGCCATGCAATGGTTATTTTGGTTATTGCTGAATACCTGTTGTTCTTTTGAGGGCCACATTGCTCACAAATTGGGGACATTGCTGTTTCTGTACAGTAGTGCAAACCTTTTTTTTTTTTTTTTGGAAAACCAAACATTTAATGGTGTCCGAAAAAAGCACTTCACTCTTTGTGCGCTAAATAACAGTTGCTCCTTTGAGGATTTCATTGTTCGTACATCGGGAACCAAAGCTGTAATTGCACAGCACTTTTCCCCAGTGCTGTGGTGAATCTGTGATTAGGAATTTATTTGTTTCCCTCTCGCAAACTTCGAAATCTCTAAAAGAAGAGTGGAACCCTGTTGCTGTTAGTTCCCTCCAAAATTCTGACATCACCATGTCACAAGTACAAGAGTGCTACATCAAAACCAAAACTGGGCTGCAGGTCTCCTATCTCTGTATCTTTAGGCTGTCCTTACTCTGCTTGTTATTCAAGGCTGACCTTGGTCATGACTCACAAGCAGTGCTTCTCAGAACTGCATGCCTGCCAGACAAGCACACAAACGCACACAGACACACACATGGGCACAACAGCTGTCGCATCTCTTCTCTCAGAGTTTGTTTGCATCTACAGGCTTCCTGTCAGAACCTATTCCCAACAGAATGAAACACAATGTAACTCAACTACAGGCTACCTGCTGATTCACTGCTGGGCTTTGTAACCAACTATCAAACATTCAGGTTATTGGTGTGTGTGTGTGTGTGTGTGTGTGTGTGTGTGTGTGTGTGTGTGTGTGTGTGTGTTGAGCGCGCAAAGAAACAGAAGGAGAGCGTGCTGAGAGTCTCCCGTACTGGCACGTCGCCCTCTATTTGTCCTTCACGCCGCAAAGTAGATGCGCATTTGCCGCATTTTGCGCCTTCTCGCGTTTGCGCTGCGCTCTCGCGGTTTAATGCACCCTTTGTTTGCAATTCGACTCACGTTCAGAACGGCAGGGCTTAAAATCGGTGAGTCACAGCCAAGCAGGGGAACTGAACACCAGGCACGTTTGCACCGTGTGTGAAAGAGTACTTTAGTACCATACGTATTGCAAAGAGAACAGGCAGAGTTTAGTCCGTTTTGAATGTATCCTTTGAATACTAATAAGATTGTAAGCGTAAACGTCTTTCGATTGTGATTTAAAGATAAAGGAGCCGTAGTAGTAGTCGAAGTTTGGTATAAATCCCCCTTGGTCACCTGTAGGAAGCCAAACTTGGACACAAAACAAGGCACTGTAAGGCATGTTTACGCAAATTATGCGCCTTGGAGGATAACTTTAAAGTGAAAGTGCGCTTTGTTACCTGGCTATCTATACCTATCGGTACCTGTGCTGTTCCAATCCGTGCGTCTTTTGCGCATTATAGCATTGTGAGAAAAATACATGCCTGCACCTTACAGAAGCAACCCACTCGCCGTGTGCGAAAACATCCTATTGCATACTCATGCGCTGAACCCACCTTCCTTACACCTAATTAGCTTTACAGCAACATGTGGGAAAATCGAAGGTGCTCAGAGACAAATGAAATACCTTTCAGTCATCCAGACACACATCCACGACTCACAGCCTGAAACATAGTAAAAAAATATCACAAAACGTGTTGCGTCCTAATCTGATGTGGCTTTGGATGAGAATGAAATCAGGTGACGGGGACATTGCTGGACCTACCGCGGGTCACCGTCGGCTCTTGTACACGCGCGAAGGATCAGATCCCATGATCGCAGTCCACGTCGCGACATATGTACCACAGGATCACGTAGAGGATGAGCAAGATGGCGAAAATGAACAAGGCAACCAGGATCGCTTTGGTTACCGGAGAGATTAAGGACTGCATGGCAGCGGCATGGACGCGGACGCGGTCGCGCGTCGTCAGGGGTCACGATGACCTAGGCTCCCGCAGCTCATCCGATCTGTGATCAGCTCAAAAAACACGCGCGCTGGAGCAAAAGAAAGGCATTAAATCCACCCGCGACGAGGGAACAGCGGAAAACTTTCTTTGATCAACTCATCTGAAATGGTAGAGCGCAAAAACTGATCATGCAGGTGATGCCAAATGTTCCTTTAAACATCCCGGTCTGGGAATACCTTCAAACTGCCAAAGTGATGGGAGTATCTTTCTCGCAAGGTCACAGAAAATAAGACAGCCCGTGAGACTGAGAGAGACAGGAAGAGAGAAAGAGAGAGAGAATGAAAGAGAGAGAGAGAGATGGGGATCGGATGCTCCACACGCTTCAGCGTTTGGCGCACCGTTTTGCTGCACTGCCAGCGCGCGCCTCCTTTGCACGGGCTGTGTTTGCTTTATCCAAACAGTAGAGGTCAGGAGAAACCGAAGCAATCAACAGGTCCTTGTGTGACTATGTAGAGTGCATGGAGCTGCTGAAAACGTTGCTTATTGTGGTTAGAAATAAACCATGTACATTTCAACTGGTTTAAAAAAAGTATCATCCACCAGAATATGCCAGGGGACACCACCACTGATTTGTGGAATTCCTACTTAATATGAGCTGAAATATAAAGAGATTTGTACATTTGGAGTGTGGTAGCCTAGTGGTTAAGGTACTATACACTGGACCTGATGGTCCAGGCTTCAGTTCCCACTTCTTCCCAAAGAAGTAATATCATCGTTTGGGCCTGTTTTGTTGCAGCTGTGCCAGGGTGGCTTGTCATTATTGATGGAAGAGGGAATTCTTAATTATGCTAACAGATTCTAAAGAAAAATCTTAAGCATAAGTTGATCATGCAGCAAGAGAATTGACAAAAAACACTAACAAAGACTATTATTAATGTTTTGGAATAGTCAAGCCCACTGTACTGATTTAACACAATAGGAATGTTCAAAGTTGTTCCATACAGAGGATTGGGCCTAACCTCCAAGTCAATGGGGGGCTTTTTTAATCAATGCATAAACCAAAAATGACGTTTGACAAGCCATAGAACATAAGTAGATATAACCCAAATATCAGCGGCATATAAGGTCAAATTTACATTCTTAATCACCCTAGAATTGGACAGTCTGGTGTCTTTGTTGTAATTGGGCAGGAAATGCATAAAATAAAATGCATGAAAATAGCCGACTTTGCCACCTTTGGACCAGTCCAATTCAGGTTCCCAAAACTAAAATTTGTTTTGCTGTTATTGTGCCAGAACTGGGTGAGTCAATTTGCCAAAATATGCTTACTCTGTCGTCACTAAGCAACAAAACTGGCATGACTTTGTTTGACTCTGCCGGTACTGGGCTAAAACTGGCGTGACTCAGAAGAGTCAGTGTTCTGAATTATGGACTTTGCCTTATTATGCCAGAAATAGGTAGTTTCTGCCGCCTAGGTAGCGGTTATCCGTTGATCAAGAAAGAATCAAGAAAGTGCAATGAATGAATGGTTGATAAGAATCTTGCCATAATTGTGCCAAAACTGGGTCAGCTCCAGTTTCCGGGACTATGCTGACTTTGCTGTTATAGAACCAGATCTAGGCTGATTCAGATTGCTATAACTATCTATTCTCATTCTTCTGTTAATTGGCAGCAATTGAGTTAGATTACTGGAACTATTCCAGTTCTTTATGTCCCACTACGTGCTTAGCTGCTTGTACTGAAATGATTTTTGAAAAGTTATGTTGTGTCTTTGAAATTGTTGTAGCGGTTCCCAAAATGCTCCCAACGCCCCGGTAAGCATTAGAGTCATTCCCATGGACACACACTAAAATCAAATAAGCAATCTGCCATTTAACACCGGAAGTCAAGTCCATGAACAGCTGGGCACGTTAACATCCAGGATTAAGTTTTTGAGCCAAAGTCCATCATTCGTGGTTGTGTACATGTTTGGACATGATATTGTTCTAAGATGGTTGATGCGTTTACACTTTTGTTACTCGTGTTTGTGTGGATGACTTTCCGCTACTTATTTGTAATAAGCTTTAAATCGCATTAATTAGATGCCTGCTTTTACTGTACGTAGTTTCCTCACTACCTGTATATTTTCTACAATTATATAACTATAAACATTTCAAGTAACTCACTTTCACTCATTCAATTTATATTTTATCTGGCTGATCTTCAGCACTGTCAATGTGTTAATACTGCCAATGTGTTTTTTGAAATGGACAAGACATCCTAATGTATACTATCATTCCTATACCAAACAAGGCAGCAATGCATCTGATCACAGGGAACAGGTTCGTTTTCCCAGCTCTGCATGTTGAATAGTAAAATTTCTGAGCAAAGACAACAGCAGTAACATTATTACCTTTTGACTGCTGGCCCACTTCCTGACATTTATCTCCTCATATATGGGTCTTTGAGTTTTTCCCAAAGCCTTTTCCATTCATCAGCTAGTCTATCAAGTATTTAAGAGCAATTATACGGGTTGCATGGGTAAACAGTTTTCATTTTAGCGGCATACGTTTTTACTAACGTTTGTGGTTTGCTTGGCTTGTTTGATGTAAATAGACTTACGTTACCACTGTTGTATTTTCAGTCAAGCATAAATATATGAATTATATTCGTTCGAGTTCATCGTTATGAGCTGGGTAGAGCAGTGTCCAAGGGCAGCACAACAAGAAGGTCCTGGGTTCAATCCCAGGGTGGAGCGACTTGGGTCCTTTCTGTGTGGAGTCTGCATGTTTTCCCAGTGTCTGCGTGGGTTTACTCCAGGTACTCTGGCTTCCTCCCACAGTACAAAGACATGCCTGTTAGGTTAATTGGTGTCTCTAAATTGTCATTGACTTATGTATGCAAACACCCCAGCCGTGTAACTGGAAAGGGAAGCTGCACGTTGGTCCCAAGCCTGGATAAATGGGGAGGGGTGGAGAACGCAATGGCAAAACAACTCCACTATTCTGCCGAAATACTTCATGGATCACATTGAAATGATGTGGCTCTCAGAAATGTGTGGAGATCGATGTTCCATCAAGTGACCGAGAGTCGGCCGCGATTGTATGGTTAATCCAATCCAGTGCAGTGTTCAGCACTAGTGCCTCACATCTCCGAGATCCCTCCAAGGACTGTGCTTTTCCTCTGGGTATTCTGGTTTCCTCCAAGTTTCCAAAGTTAACTAGTGTGGTAGGTTAATTGGTGTTTCCAAAGTTTCTTTAGTGAGTCTGTGAGTCCCATAAGGTGGATTGGTGCCCTGTCTAGGGGTGTCCCTGCCCTTTTGCTCCCCCACAACCCTGTCGATAAGACAATGAATGAATGAATTACACGAGCAACGGTAAAACCACAAGTTCTCTCTAACTCTAACTCTCTCAGAATTTTTTCACTCACTGTTACTTTCTATGGAAACTATCCCGGATATTTACATTACACAGGTAACACTTAAGAAACAGTTCAGTTATAATTTGGCCTGCATGGCCTTCCATAAAGTCTCCATGGTTGAGTTTTATGTAGTACAGTCGAATCCAGTTAATGGGACCAGTCGCTTATTCGACCCGAATCCTAAAGTACCAAAACAAATCCTATTATATACATTTAATGTTATTCGCTTATTTGGACCAAAGAAAATCAGAAGCGAATAACAAAAAGAAGTCACAAGTCGCCACTTAGAGCGGATGCAAAGCGGGTCAGCGAGATATGGGAGGACTTTTGGGATCCCCGGGAGAATTTATGCTTATATCAAAGGTCAGGAAATCCGAAAAGTTGTGTTGACAAGAGCAAAACCAGCAGGAGGTGACCA
>JAUZST010010956.1:0-12155 GCA_034779995.1 Parotocinclus haroldoi | reverse complement strand
GTAGTACTGTAAAGCTGCTTTGAGACGATGCTACATTGTAAAAAGCGCTATATAAATAAAATTGAATTGAATTGAATAGTTGTCATGCTCAAGAGCCCAATAGTGGTGGCTTGGTATTATTTGGATTGAACTCTTTCGACCGACCTTGGAACTAAATTGACACCTTGTAATTCATTCAGTATTACTGGTTGTGATCTCTTCAGGAAGATCATGGAGACATTTGAATTACTCAGGAGCTAAAATGTAATTTTGCCACACAAACATGTTTGCATGTTGCATGATCATGATTGATTTTAGTAGCTGGTGAAAGTTAATGACCATGAGTCAGGTTAACGATTTCATCCTGTCTTTACAGTTGAAAGATGGAGACGTGGTATGTGCAAGAGAACTCGTTGCCAAGTGCCTGACTGAATATTCCACCACAAAGTGCTCAAAGCCTGACAGCCAGAGACTGCGCTGGATCATCTCTGGTAGAACTGCGCGGCAGTTGAAACACAGCTACTATAAAATCGCTCATCTACCCACCATCCCTGAATCTATGTACTAACCTTTTTTTTTTTTTTCTCTTAAACTTTAAACCCTCCTCTACACCCCTTTTTATTTGAACTCTGTCCTGATGACTCTGTAGACGTGTTTAACTTTATCTTGGATTCCTTACTGGGCTTCTGTGCCAAATATGAAGCTTCATAAGGACTCTGGCTTTTGTTTGTCATGCATGTTTTTTTTTTTTGGACACAGAAAAGATCCTAGACAAGAGTGAGTCAGCCAGGTGGTGGTGGTGTCACCCCTCAGGCTTGACTGGCTTGTGCGTGCGTGCGTGCGTGCAGCATGTTCATTGGAATCGGCACATGATGCTGGTTGTTTAAAGCGGTGAAAAAGTATTGAACCACCTAGGTCCTCAGTCCACCATGTGGAAGAGGAGGGAGAAGGGTTTTGTGAACAAAGAACACCAAGGAACCAAGAAATCGGGCCCAAAGCTCTTAACTTCCACCCTAGGTTGCCGAACTGTCTTGAAGCACACTCCTGCCCAAGGTGATATGTCAAGTTCCTCTTTTCTTTACTACTAGTTCACTCTGAAATGTGATGAGCTTGTAGGCTTAATCTCAACTCAAACCGTGACTAATCCTTAGTTGCATCAGAACCGAAAACTACATACAGGGTCTAAATTGATTTAATTATCTAATTGATATTCGCACCGTTTGTGTGATGACTAATAAACCCAGATATGATTTGGCTTGTACCCTGAAAAGTGCACCTTTCAATAAAATGTATTGAAATGCTTGACTGACTTCTTTATTTCAACATGACTTTGCATTAAAAGTATCAAGTCCAGTTATTTCCTGTAGGCTTACACTTTATATTTTTGGGGAGGTTCCTTGTGACAGACTGTGACCTTGTTCTGGCTGTGTATCTGCCAGGACTTGGTCCTATCAGGGTAAGGTCCCTTCTCTTGCCGGTCTGACCAGGTTAAGTGGGATTAAAATCCAAATGGGATTTGCTTCATAGTAGCTGTTCTCTCAACAGGACTGCTTCTAGGTTAAACGCTCTGGTATACCCCCTGAAATTTGAATGTAACAATTCAATCTGCTCATGACAATAAATGCATTTTCTCAGTTATCAGGTTTATATTTTAAAAGACTTTGCTACGGCATGATCTTCCCTCACTCAGATTTGTTTTAGCAATGGTTTAGTGGAAAAATGCATACGATTGGATGCAAACATGTCACTTTCTCACTCCATAATGCACTCCTCTTCATTCCATTTATGAACTTCAGCATAACTTGTTTTCACCCTGTTCCTCTTCTAATAGTTGTTTCTTGCTGCTCTTTTTAAAAACCTATTCCTACTTGAGCTTCTTTGGACTGTAGAAGGGTCAACCTGATGATGCTGCTATTGCTAAAATGTAAGGGGAGGTCACACTAAATATACTGCTCACAAAATCTAGTAAATGTCTCCTAATTTGTGAGCAGTATATTTGCAACTGAAACGTTTAGAATGCAACTTAAAAATAATGCACGTAACACACTTTCTCTGTTTCTTACTGTCCAAGTCATAAAGTGTAATTGTGCAAATTGATTGCAGCAGACATGGATTTGTCCTCAATTAATCAGACAAACATTTTAATTTCAAATTTATTTTTGACAGACCTACGGCACAATATGGATTACCTTTGTTATTGCAACGGTATTACTAGACAGTTCTGTGTGTAAAAATACATTCAGAAATGCTCTGGGTATTGATTGGCTAATGGTAACATCACCAGAATTATAGGATTTATCTGCAGTCTCATGATTCTGAACACTAGGAAGAATGTCATTAAGTTTCTCCAATGAAGGCCAACACCTTATGTTAAGGGTTTCCCATAATACAGTATCGGGGGGGCGGGGGTGGGGGGGAGAAAAGGCCATACCCCCAGCTTTTAACAGAACATGATTAATAGTAGACATGGTTAATGCATACATTTAACCAGTAAATGTATATGGAGCCTGTATCTTCCGGCAGTTCAGTGGTTAACACGAGGAACTAGAAGGTTTCATTCCTGGAACCTCCAAGGTGGTGGCACTGACCTGAGCAAGGCCCTTAACCCACAAGTGCTTCACTTGTACCTTGTAAAGCAGCAGCTTTGTTGTAAGAGCCAGTTTTAACAGCATGCCTCCATCTAGAGAATTCTGGATTAGGGTCCAGACCCCATACGCACCAGACCAGAAAAAGGCAGGGTAATACAAGTTGATTCTTCTTTTTGTACATTGCATCAGTTCACAGTCACTGTGGATGTTTAGTGTATGGATGCTTTTTCGGTTTGAAATGAGTACTGGGTTTCAGGGTTTTTTTTTTTTGGCAGATATGAATTACATTTGTTAATAGTTTGACTAGGATAGCCTAGTGATTAAGGCGCAATCTGCCACAGTTGGGTCCTTGGGCAAAACCCTTAACCCACAACTGCTTGGATTGTAAGACTGTATCAGTTGTAAAGTTACTCTGGTTAAGAGTCTCTGCTAAATTACTAAATGTAAATGTCTCCATGATTTTGGACTTATGAAACATAACATAACAACATGCCCACAGAAATTGGGGTACTTCACAATAATTTACCATACAGGTTTTGTGAATGATGTAGTAAATGGAGGTTCCTAAACTAACTAACCATTGTCCAGCAGGAAGGCTTCTTGTGAGATTTTAAACTTATGGCTTTAACCCAGTATTGACCTGCTGTGCATCGGAACATTCAGACATAAGAGTGCAACAAAGACGTACACTTGCTCCAAAGATTTAAACTCCTGCTATCAGTAAAGTCCTTGCACAGTTACTTCTGTAGGCTGGAGAAATCTGGTCCTCCGCCTTGGAAGTTTCCAGAGATTTCTGCCCCACTGAAGTCAAAGCCAGGATTCTGCGAGAAACAGAAAATGCATATCAGCAACATTTCTACTTTATGCTAAACAGATTGATTAATCTGAACTGGTCAGCTGTACAGAACAGCATTAATTATATCAATCACACATATTCAGTATTACATAGTACGTTCTGACTGAACCATGCCTCCTGCTTGGGCAGACTACAGTAAAAAGAGGGGTTCATGTACCTCTCTCTGAAACCTCTCCAGCGTCAGTTTCCTCTGCATCTGGTCCTGAACCCACGGGTCTGCAGCATACTGGTTCTCCAGCAACGATGTCCAGCAGTTACCTGCCTCACGGTTCGTCTTCATCAGAATGATCCTAATCAGCTTTTTGTCCTCTGAAAAGTCGAAAAAGTCAGCAGTTTAGGAAACGTACCAATTAAGACCAGGTTCAATAGCTATTCTCTGCACATGTAATACACACCACTGAGCCAAGGCATTATGACCTTGACCAAACTGACAGAAACAATGCTTATGTAGGTGGTATGTAATAAACTAGAGTCCACATGAAGGCACAGGGTTTCTCACTAGAACACTGTCCAGTTTTTACTGTCCATCTCACTCCCTGCACTGACTTGTCTACAGTACTGTGTTCAGTTGTACAGTACTTGTATTTGCAAAAGTCTGATCTCCCTTATGCATACTGTTAATTTACCAATAGTATAATCAGCATGTAGAATTATGTTTCAGTCTCTTTATGAGAACACAATAAGAAAATACTGGAAATGTGTATGCAATGTTAAAATACTTAAAGTAATCAGGAAAATAGTAATCGGGGGAAAACAGCTTCTATGGCTTACAATGGCGTAATAGTAGCATCTAACAGGTTCTGGATCATTCTTAGAATACTACCCAAACAGGACTTGACACCTGATGGCATATCTGCAGTGGTCCTGTGGTGGTCCTGACCATTTGAGGACAGAGTAAACCAAACTTAAAAAGTATGTTGAGAAAAAGATAGACTAGAGTATGTAACTGTAGAACTACAAGTGCTTCAAGTGTCTCACATTTTACGTTTAAATTCATCCCAAATGCCTCTGGCACCAAAATAATCAAACCTTGTCTTTATGGATTCCCTTTGTGCACCCTGGATAAGGGCGTCTGCTAAATGCCAAAAAATGTGCATGTACAAGATGCTATAGAAGACTAAATGTCATTTTGGGACTGCGGTAGCCTAGCGGTTGAGGTACTGTACCCTGGAGCTGATGATCCTGGGTTCAAATCCCACCTCTGCCAAGCTACCACAGTTGGGTCCCTAACCCACAACTGCTTGTATTGTAACACTGTACGAGTTGTAAGGCACTCTGGATAAGGGCAATTGCTATCTGCATTTAGGAAAGGTTTCCTCATATCTAGGCCAGCCAAGGAAGTTGGGTCCCTTTTTGATTTTTGGCCCTCCTAGGCTTGCTCAAGTAGGGCTTTGGGCCTAGAAATGACAAAACTCTATTGTATAAAAGTACTACAGAAATAAACGTGACTTTGATTCATGCATTTTATCACGTAGCGTGTATAAGATACAGATGACTGGATAGCATGATGCATCAGATATGCTTGCAACAGATATGGATTATTGGAAGGAAAATGTCACCTAATGTCCATGTTGCTTCATCACCCACTGTCGTTCCAAACAGCTTTCCCTGTTAAAATGAACACAAGCCAGTCAAAGAAATTCTCTCACGTTCCTTATGCGCAAAATCCAGTATATGGGGTTCCTGGAAACCTACACAGACAGCTGCTGGAGTTATACAGTGCTAACCACTGCACTACTGTGCTTCCTTAATTAAAACAAAGAAACTGACATACAAATTAAGCAAAAACAGCCCCTGTGTATGGAGATAAATCCATGACCCGTTGGAACAACAAGAGGTAAAGTGAAACAATGAACAGAACTATAAGACTCCTTCAAAGAGGAAATCCAACAAGTGTGGCTAAAGATCTCTCCGCCGTGTCCGCCCGCCGTAGGAATGCACAGAAAAACAACTAGGTTAAAACAGGAGTCAACATTTGTGACATAACTGTTAGAAATGTTCTGTTAAATGGGATGGAATTTACATATGGAAAAATCAAATACATGTTGTTGGAACAAAGAGTCTTTTGCCAGCGAGTAATGAGTATTAAATATGATCTCCAACAAATCTGTCAACTTCTTTTTGAGGAAGTTGAAATCAGCTTGATATAGAATATTGTTTTTCATGACTGAAATCCATGCCTCAAAGAATCCAGGCCATTATAAAAGCCTGACCCTTGCTTGGATTGTAAATTTGCACCAGTATCCCTGGAAAGGGGCATCTGTTAAATGACTAAATGTGAATGTTGACCATGTCTCAGACATCTGGACAACACCAAACAACTGAATGACATGGTCATACTGGACTGTTTACCAAAACGTCTGCCCATCTGCCACTGCTGGGTCTTTGAGCAAAGCCCTTAATAACCCATAACAGTCATGTTTACTGCCCTTTGAGGACCAAGGGACATATTTGTCCCATATTTTAAATGGACACCAAATGCGAATGAAACAAGTTTTGTATGAAACCACTCAGTATGTAACTATATATGCACTGCTCACAAAAACTATGGGAAACTTTATTATACTTCATGCATTTTTGTAAGCAGTAGAAATAAGGCTGGTTTAAATATTTATGAGTTCCATTGTCTGATTGAGAGGAATTTGTGTCAGAATGACTAAATGTATGCGCATAGAATCCTTACGGTCCTGAAAGGGTGTCTCTGCTAACTGTAACAGCGAACTGTAACATCTATTTGTGAACCAGGAGTCAAGGAGGTTGGTCAGCAGTTAAGGTCCAGAGCTCACATCACACCATTGCTTATCTGCCTGTTGGGTCCCAGTTGCTTGGATTTTAAGACAGTATGAGTTTTAAGCTCCTGATAAGGGCATCTACTAAATGCAAATATCTAAACATTTGCATGAGACTGTATACTATGCGATGTGCTGTGCTGGGGCTGTGCTGGGACTGTGCTGCGCTGTGCCCAGCCACGCTGGGACTGTGGTGGCCTAGTGGTCAAGATACTGGACTATGGCCCAGAAGGTACAGGGTTCAAATCCCACCTCTTTCAGTTGGGTCCATAATCAAGGCCCTTAGCCCACAATTGTTTGGATTGTAAGACTGTATTAATTGCAAGTTGCTCTGGATAAGGGCATCTTCTAAATGATATAAATGTAAATAGTATAAACGTGTACATTGTGGTCTTATGGGGATAGAGAAGAAATTAGTTACTTCTTTTAACGTGCAAACCTACTGACCTTCTGACCTACTGCTGTGTAGCTTGGTTCACCAGCTGTAGAACACAAGGCCGTAGAGACCTGCAGCGGGTGTTGAGTGAAGCTGAAAGGATAATTGGGACCTCACTACCACCCTCAATGACGTTTATAACAGCCGACTCTAGAACAAAGGCTAATTGCATTTTAAAGGACACTACACACCCTGGACACAGTTGATCCCCCCCCTCCCCTCCAACAAGAGATTTAGACAATTAAAGACAAAGACTAACAGACTCAAATACAGTGTTTACCCACAGGCTGTGAAAGCCATCACCCTCATTCCTCACCTGACCCATCCATCCTGGTGACAGTCACAGGTCCCTATCCCCCACTACCCTTTGATTTAAAAAAAAATCTATTCTATTCTACCAAAGGCTCCTCATAAGTGTCAGTTCGTATGGGAGTCCCAAAGCAGGAAAGAGTTCTAAACAGGATCTGACAGGTCCTCCGTACTCACCTTAATGATTTCTTTCCCTTTCACGCTGAGCTCCACCATTTTAGGACCCAGGTTGCACTTGACCTCCTTGCTGGTTGTACCAGGTGGAACGTGAACCTCTATGAAGATCTCCTCCATGGTCTGATACCAGGACCCCCATTCAGTCTTACAGGGTATAACCCCACTTCTCTCCTCAAAATGTACCGACATGCTTCCAAACAGCACTGACCACCTTATAGTACAGAGATGGACAAACGCTCAGTCCCCTCAAGCTCCTATTCAGCCTAAAATGGAGAGAGTTTAATCATTCCACGCTTCAGTGACGCGCTAAAAACAGATGCACAGGTTTCCCTCACATTCGTGCGTTTTCTCTTTCGCTTCTTCTACAGGGTGGAAACTCGCCTGCACAACTCCACAGTGCCATCCAGTGCAAACCCCGTAAGAGCTCCAAAAAAGATCACGAACATGGTGGGGCTTAAAGGTTTGTGAACCCTTTGCAATACCACTGTTCTCAACAGTTCCGCGGACTACGGTAGCCTAGCGGTTAAGGTACTAGACTCTGGCCTTAATGGTCCAGGTTTCAAATTCCACCTCTGTCAAGATGGGATGTCATTTGGGTCCTTATGCAAAATCCTGAATTGTAAGACAGTATCAGCTCTCAGTTGCTCTGTATAGGGGTGTCTGGTAAATGTAGAATATTCTGCAGTCTGATATTTCGCACAAGTACTAAACGTAGACAGAGAAAACCTGCTCAAACACATAAGACATTTTATTGATACATTTTATGAATCTGTGCTTTCATTATCTGGACCCCCTAACGCAGTAATAAATGCAGCTAAACGGTTCCATTCCTTCATACAGAACATGGCCATGGGCAGTTATAAAACACTAACTCTATTCATCCTTAACCATTTTTGGTTACACTACTTGTGCGTTTAGGGCCACTGACCCACATTCTTTTGATATTCAGTTCACTTATATTTTCCTTTAGGATTTACTGCTATAATTCATTATTCCATCAATGAGAGCTTGGCGATCTAACCCAGAAAGTAGGCTACCACCAGGATTAACACGGGATTCAAATTTTATGCTAGAATGTACTGTGTTTCTTTCTTTAAATGAACACTTATCATTTAAATTCAAATGTTCTGTTTATTTACACCCGTCCAGAAAATGTATTTCCAACAGCCCTCTGGGTTGACCATGTCCAATGTGGTTTTTAGAGCAGTGGCTTTGCACATCAGTATTCCTCTGATGACATAATCACATTAACAATAGCTGATTTGGAAGAGGACTCTTGCTTAAAAGTGACTCTGAGTTAGGTTATTTGTGACTTAAAGACTACTGTTCTTTGGCTAATGGTGTTAAATTCCCTCAGTTTGACTGTCTATGCATCTGCTTGCTGGATTCCAAGATCTTTAGAGGTGGTTTTGAAACTTTTCAATCTGTAACTCTTTTTCTGAGGTCCTCAGAACATGTTGTCATGCCATATACACATCCATAAGCAGAATGTCCGCTGATGCCTGATTGTTAATTCTAATTTGACTCTAAAATCACATTCGAAATAACTGCAAATCCTAGTTTTACATACAGATATGTAATATTTAATCAAAAAAATAAATCTGATCATGTCTATGCCTATAGAAATATAGAGAATTCCAAATGGCTCACACATGTTCATTACGCAACGCAGACGGTTAAAAAAATACGAGCCATCAAGAATAATTGATTCATATTTTTGGATTTATGGATTTTGTACTTGCCCAAGATGGCTTCCTCATCGATTTAATGGTGCCAGTGAACCATAGGCAGAAATTGAGCCAGTGTGGCTCAGAAGGTAGAGCACTGGTTCCTTTTCTGAGAAGTATATTTTTAGTATTCTCACACAAAGTAAAAAAACAAACACTCATACACACACATCCTCAATCCTGCTCCACATGGAATTGTTGCAAATCTCAGTATGCAGTTCTGTCTCAGGTGAATATCAAAATAATTACTGCTGTGGTCTGATGAGAAACTGGGTCTTGCCACAAGAAACTTGGACTGATGTGGACTGGGAATGCATTGTCTTTAGCAATTAATTCAGGCTCTGTTTGGGATCTGACAACAGTTGAGTTACAGCATGGAGGTCTTGTGGTGAGCACTATAATCCTGCCTTTGCTATGGATTGACACATGACCCCAACTTCCAGTGTGATGGATGAGGATCTATACACCCAGCTACAGTATCTGTGGGCAAATGTGACACAGAATACCATAAGGAACCTGTTTGCTTCCAATACCCAGTTCTATCGTATCTTGTATCCAGACTAGAGGTGGCCTAATTGGATACTGGAGCATCATTTTAATTGTACAGTTCTTCCCAATACAGTTGCAGTTTAAGTTATATTGTCATCACTAACATCACTAATAATGATATCATCATTACCTCTCATTTTGAAACCCCAGGCATTAAACAAAAATGCAAACATTTTCAGACAACAAAAGATTTATTAATTTAACAAGTAATTATGAAGTAAAATCTGGGAATTTCTATGATATTTAAGCACAAGGTCCAAGTTTTTGCAAACTTGTGACCACAAAGTGTGTTTAAGAACAGAAAGACAAATCCTACATTTTTATAGATAAACAGTCTACATTCTCTATTCAAGTCTTGAAAACCTGACAGGGGGAGAGTGAGGAAAAATGAGGAGAGTGATTGAAAAACAAAAACAAGACACGGAGGAGAACATTCATAGTGAAAAACTGAGATCCTACTGAGGAGGAAACCGTGTAACCCAATCCAACATTTGAAAGCCATTTTTATATTCCACAAAATACATTGTTAATTTTGAAACACATTATAATAATATTATGACATGCTGATATCCCTAGATATTTAATCCCCTCATGTGTAAGCCCTAGGCTTGCTTAATTTGGGATGTTGAGACAATGCTCCATTGTAAAATAAATTAATTTGTCTTGACAACGTTAATTACAGGCATCACTATGATTATATATATAATCTATTTTCCCACTAGACATCTGCCTTAAAAACAGTAGCTAACAACAATGCTGGATTTACTAAATCCTTTAACTGGATTATTCTTTCAGGCTTCTCCAGACAGCACAACACCTCAAGAATCACACAGAACACAAACAGGATTTTCTTCTGCTACTAAAGTAACCATCTGTTTGCTCAAGATTCATCCATGGGCAGGGTAGTAGGATTACTATTTTTACTCAGGTGAGCATATTAAACTTGAATCAAGTAAAAAAGTTTGATTTGCACTGGTTTTATGATATTTTTATGTCTATAGAAAGTATGTGGCTTTTATTTGATTTACATAGGCTTTTGGCATGCATACATTTTACACACAAATTACAATATGCTTGTGAAGTGCTGAATGAAGGGTTTAGTTGTCATTTAAAGACAACAAGACACTCAACAATTTGGACAGCCAGTGGAAATTAAATTGAAATGAATGGAATTAATAAACTGTACTGTGGCAGTACTTGTTGCTTGTGTCTTGAATTGTGTGAGGTACAGAGCAGACCTTTAATTTATCAACCTGTCAAGTATAGTCTGTTAGGTAGCCGGTAAGCACTAGTTTGATTGTGTGCATGGGAAGACTAGCCAAAAGTCCATTGTAAAAACGTAGTTTTGATAAAGCAAGAGACTGGACAAACACCTGTGTGGCTTCCCTGGAAAGGAAGGGTCAAATTCTACTGCTGATATAAGGGAGGTACCTGCAGGACTGGGTCAGTTTGCCAATATGAACAGAGTAAATCAACTGATTAGCAAGGATTTACTCCTAGGCTACTCCATCTTTTTATAGAGGGTATGATGGTGGAATTTACCTGGCCTTTTTTACCAAGGTCTTGTCAAGGGGGCCAATCTCAAGGAACATGAAGAAGCTCAGACTTTCAGCTATAGTTTAACTTCAAGTGGTGAGCTGACGCCAGGCTGGAATGTTTATAATACAGCTGTTTGAGTAAAGTTTATGGATAACATGAGGATACAGACCCACAAGTAGTTAGCCCAGTCACAGGTCCAAAGATTCCTTGTTCTTTGTCTGTGTAGAGTTTGTAATGTTCTCCCTGTGGTCGTGTCTGTTTGCAATAAATAGTCAGTGTGTGCTTTGAGATGACAGCAGTCTAGAGTTGGTTCTTGCCTTTACGCCTTATGCAAACGGTTACAATCTGGCTCCCCATGACCTTGAATTATATTAAACCTGGAAATGTATGTAGAGATAACAGTTTTAAACTCTCTCCTTTTAGTTTTGGCGGTGTAATAGGAAACCAACATGTGAAGATAAGTCCAGAAAACATCACCCGGATTCTGGACGAACTTCTCGAGGGTTACGACAACAGGCTGCGGCCAGGATCAGGGGGCAAGTTCTTCTGTTTTACCCACACATTCCAGTTATAAGACACTTTAAAAAATGAGCTGTGGCCTGCGGGTGTATGTATCATTTACACTGGCCTGGGATCTTCTGGGATTTTCACACAAAAACATCTGTAGGGTTCACAGGGAATGGTTTGAAAAAGAAAACAATATCCAGTGAGAATCAGTTCTTTGGGTTAAAATGTCTTGATGAATGTCAGATGTCAGAGGAGAATGACCAGACTGGTTCAGTAGCAGAACAACAGTAAGTCAAGTACAACAAATATATTCAGAAGAGGACCTTTGAATGCACAACACCTCGAAGACGGGCTACAGCAGTACAACACCACACTGGATGCCACTCCTGTCAGTTAGAACAGGAAACTAAGGCTGCGATTTACACAGGCTTACCAAACCTGGACAACAGAAGATTCTAGTCTGCTGAGTCTCGATTTGTGGATTCCTTATCACAAAGCTCAAATAATCTCAAACTGTTTTTCGTTTAAAGAAATCAACACGCATGTATTTGGACTGTGGGAGGAAACTGGAGTACCCGGAGTAAACCCACACATACACAAGGATGACATGCGGACTCCAGACAGGAAGGACCCATGCCACTCCTCTGTGCACAAAGATATTTATCTCTCTCTCTCTCTCTCTCTCTCTCTCTCTCTCTC
>JAUZST010010955.1:0-12156 GCA_034779995.1 Parotocinclus haroldoi | reverse complement strand
ACACACCTGTCTATATAAGACCTCACAGCTCACAGTGCATGTCAATGCAAATGAGAATCATGAGGTCAAAGGAACTGTCCAAGGAGCTCAGAGACAAGGCACAGATCTGACCATGGTTACAAACATTTCTGCAGGTTCCAAAGAGCACAGTGACCTCCATAATCCTTAAATGGAAGAAGTTTGGGATGACAGTACTCTTCCTAGAGAAAAGTAAAGAACAACCCAAAGATCACTGTGGCAACTCTTGACTGGCCCAGCCAGAGCCCTGACCTAAACCCAATTGAGCATCTCTGGAGAGGCCTGAAAATGGCTGTCTACCAACGTTCTACCATCCAACCTGATGGAACTTGAGAGGATCTGCAAGGAAAAATGGCAGAGAATCCCCAAAATCAAGGTTTGAAAAACGTGTTGCATCATTCCCAAGAAGACTCTCACTGCACTAACTCAAAAGGTGCTTCTACTAAATACTAAATAAAGGGTCTGAATACTTATGAACATGTGATATTCTAGTTTTTCTTATATTAAAAATACATAACTTTTTTACCTCAGAAACCAGATGTATTTTTAATTTAAAGTGAATTTGATAAAAAGGTAGCCATTGACTTTTTTGACTCTTGTATCAGTGTTCAAGGTATAAGCAATGTAATGCCTTATGTTTATGTTACATTCACAGTACCTTAAATCACAGTTGGCCACAGATGTTGACATGTTCTTCCTAGTCACACCAAAATTGCAATTACATTTCCTTAAAATTACTTCATTAGTTTACCTGCATAACATCAGTGTGGTATGCACATTGTTACAACTACACCAATGTCCACTAAGGGCACGAAGAATCAGGATTGAAGGTATTTTTACTTCCTTTTTGCAGTTAACAGTACAGCACATTCTAGCAATAAAAAGTAGTGCCCTGTTCTTCTTGGGACTGTGATATCTACACCAATTTTTCTCTGGGTCAGCTCCATTAGTTTGCAGATGCTGCTCAGTAATGTCTGTCCTTCACTGCAAACACCCTCAGTTAGTGTGGGGAACATCTAAGCATTTTTGGCTGGGTAAATATCAGTTCCTGAAGTTCCACTTATAAACAACGCAAATGATCAAAAATGCATGGTCACTCTACTGGTTACTGTATTACGGATATCAGCTTGTCAAATAAAGCTGTCACAAATCAAAGGAGTGTTATATGTTTAATTTTTTCATCTGTATGGCTATAAGAAGATCAAAAACACAATTCCTCGCAACATCTCTGATATTAGCATGAGCAGCGAGGCATGTTGACAGTCCATCATTAGGTCTGTCATGCTATCAGTTCTGAATGGAAACGTGGCTGCTAATATTATTCAGCGTCTGCTCAAGAAAATGAACTTTCATCGCATTGCGAACATGCTTTAACAGCCATACAGAGAGCGTGGCATGCAATTTTAGTATAATAAGAAGTGTGCTCAAAAATATTCACTAGATTGACAGCTTGGTTTAAGTGCAAAGTACAGACTCTGGCGGTTGATACATTCCTGCTAACAGTTAGGCTCTGCAGTATCGTTTTTGAAAAAGAGACTCAATTATTCATTCGTTCATTTATTCATTTTCGTACTTACTCCAATTCAGGGTTGCAGGAAGGTTGGACCTGACTGGCAGTACAGAGCAAAAGACAGCAACCAACCTTAGACAAATTGCCACTCCATCGCAGCACACAGGGACACTTGAGAGACTCCAGTAGAAGTTACTTATGTATGTGGGAAAAAAATACCTTACAAACATGGGGAGAACATGCAAAATCCACACATCTCGAGTCTGGACTGTGAATCAAATTGGGGATCATTGGGTCTGTGAGGCAGCAGTTGCACCACTGTGCCACTTTAGGCTAAAGTAGATTAATATAAACTACAATGCTATGTTTGATAAATTGATATAGAACCAAGTCTGTACCCCAACCAGCATAGTTAGAAACATTTTGTAATAGTCACACAACTTGAACCAGAGCATAAGGTAAGTAAAGCATTTACACTTATGTGATTCAAGGATTTCAATAAATGTACAGTTTTGGTCGTTCTACAGAGACTACCATGGCAAATAGTGTGATGTTCCTGTTGGTAAAACAGTTGCATGTACTGACCAGTGTAGCTATTTTGTATTTGTCCATAAATTCAACACACCAAGTGGTTTGTACAACCACGAACTGAGAACTGTTGTAAATTAGGGAGTATTTTTTGATACAGTCTGGTTTTACAGGGTGGAGTGGTGGAGCCGTGGTTAGTGCTATTGCCTCATGGCTCCAGAGATTCCTGGTTAGTTCCTGTCACAGACTTTGCCTGTGTGGACATTTACATGTTCTCCGCATGTTTCACTGAACGAGTGTCCTCCAGGTAGTCTTCAACATGCCAAAGACAGATGTTATGTCGACTGCTTTGACCTTCCAGTTTGAGTGTCTGTGTATCATGTAGAAATTACATACAACATCCGACAATTTTGACATTATGGAGACATTTTGCTGGTCCCCATGAGTGATGTATTTACATAAACTGCAAGTTTCCTTTGAAAGCAGTTACAGTTAGGAGACAGAATATGTATATTATATTGTAGGGACCAAGGATAGAAAGTTATGGCAATTATTTACCCTGTGGGGATCATTTGTGATTTGTGTGTGTGTGTGTGTGTGTGTGTGTGTGTGCTGTACCAGTCATAGGTGTTTTTGATTTGACTCCTGCCCTGTACCCTGTGCTGGAGATTCGGCCTTGGCTCCTCATAACCCTGATGCTGGTTTAGCTGGTGAACTATCTTGTTAGTAATACTGGCTGAGCAAAACACAACATATGCTGGTCTTGGTCATGTACTGTGGTGTACTAGCCCAAACCCAGCCCAACATCATCACAAAGCAAGATTAAACTAAAACTTAATTAAAATTACAGGTTTATTTATTTTTGGGGAAACCGTGGACATAATGGCACTTAATAGCTAACAATTTTATCAGATGTTCTTACCAATGAATACATATTGTTTCTGGACTAAAATTATCACCAGTAAATGGGATATGAAAATTAATTTACAACTAATTAATAATAACTTGGGTAATGTTAACTTAGCCAAATCTGTCTTAAGAAACTTAAGAAATTTTATCCAAGTTACTGTATGTGGTTACATGATGTATTATTCAAGTTAAATAACAAGTTTAGTGCTTTACCAGACCAAGGACTTGTTTCCCTGCTGAATTCTGAATCTGGTCCAATCCTTTGGTGAGAGTCCCGAAAAGAACAATTCCTGCCTTACATTAAATATAGTATATACAAGTATAAGTACAGATCATTAAAACAACACAATAAACATACAGTGAACTGCAATTTAAATTAGGATATTTCATTTCATACAAAAAAAAAGCTTCATACAAAAGTGTTCATACAAATTAGACCTTGGTAGTATGGATGCTTCTGACATCTCCCATTTACATTGATCACAGACAGCCATCATCAGCAACATCAGTACGCTCTGTACGCACACAGAACCATTAAGTATTCTCAGACACAGGGCTCATTTCCATAAAATATTCTTTGTCAAAACCTAAAAAAGTGCAAATGAAACAGGCATTGAGGTATGATAGCAAAGGCTTGCTTGGCTGCCATAAATGACCTCAATTATGCACTTACAGAGCAAGAAGGCATCTGGCAAAGTATAACCTTTGAATGACAAGCTGTCACAAGTCTGTTTTTTTCTTTGGGTCCATCTCACCTTGATGAGCACTTTGAATCTGTAAATCAAATGAGGCCAAGAAAGAGAGATAGTGACAGAGAAATTGGGGAAGTGCTGAGTGCTAACAGGAGCTGCCGTGTTCAATGAATGAATTGTTTGCCTGAGTCTCCATTACTACCCTCTCTGGGAGCCTCAGCTTGGATTAATCTGTCAAAAGGAGATAGTTTAACATTGATGTATATGACATATGACCATTGATGATGTTGATTTTATCTCCAGGGATTAGCAAGATTTACTTCAGATGGGTAATAATGTCATTTGCTTGATGCAATGGATCTGTTTATGAGCTGATTAAATCACTAGACTGCTACTTGGTTTCATGCTATTCAGTTTATTGCTCCATTACTGTGATCACAAAAGCTGAGGACATTTCCGCTTCCTATGTCACCATAAATCACCATGTAAGATGACTGTACTGCATTTCATCAGATCACACGTTGGTAACAGAAATAAGTAATCTAATAATGGAAAACCCCAAGTTTCACCAAGACTTTGGCATACACTTAGAGAGCCAGCTCTGAAATTCCTGCCACTTTAGGTAAAGATAGGTCAAATGGTTCTGAAAAATGCCTGTGTGAAAAATTTGCTTTATTGGTCACTCGGTATAAAAGATAAATCTAACCTTTAATTAAAGTAGCCTTATATCAATATATAGTGCATAGGTAATTTGGAGTAAAACTTTTTTTTTTATCTGATGAATGAAAATTGTTCCAGTCAGAGCTTGAGTAACCTCTAGCAAAATGCACATTTTTCACTTTGAGGTTACATTTACTCATAATCCCTTGGAGTTTGCGCCCATTGATGTGGCATCTAAATAGATTTTGAGCTTTCATGGTATTAACAATTAGGGGATATTTTTAAATGAATACGAAGAGGATCCCACAAGAACCACTGGACAAGCTGATCCTGTCCATGCCATACCATCACTGTCAGTGAGTTTTAGCACTCTTGGGCGATCATACAACCTATTGAACAGTCAATGTGTGGCACTTTCATCCAGTTTGACATGCTTCTGTCCACCCCCATGAATATGTCACCCTAATTGAGTTTGCATCTCATTTGCATAATTGATCAACTTTCTTTGACTTTTCATTTGCTTTTCTGATGATCTTGTTTCATGATATAAAATCAAACACTTCTTTTTTTAATCACTTCATATTCATTTAGAAAATATCCCCTATTTTTTGTGAGCAATGTATATATTGTCAATTCAAAAATAATCAATTAACCTAACATATCATACTACTGTGGGAGGAAACCCGAGTACCAAGAATAAACCTATGCAGACATGGGAAAGAAAATATGAAATACACCCAGGCTGCTTCACCCTGGAGTTGAACCCAGGACCTTCTTGCTGTGAGGCATCAGTGCTACCCACCAAGCCACTATGAGTAGTTAGGGCAAGCTGATGGCTGATGTTTTAATTTTTCTATGAAATAAATAAACATAAACTAAACAGCTTAATCTCAGTCTTAGTCAGTCAGACTTAGTCTCAGGAACGTTTCCAAGAACTGACACATGATATTAATTAAAGGATTTTGCCTCATATTTTTAATTGTAATATTATGAATCAAGTTAGAGTTTTGGATTGAGGAACAGAATGAGAAATGAGTCGGGGAGTTCAGCACTTTAGGACTACATGTTCAAATCATAAACTTGTCATTAATGACCATGGAATTTAATCAGCATGTGTATTTTGTCACACGCCTAGCAATTACCACTATGTTGGTGGTAATTCTGTACTCTCAAATAAGGGTGTGGAGTCTGAAACAGTGAAGGCATCCTGTCGATCCAGGTGTCTCCTTGGCTTCCGCTGTCTCTCATGTCAGGGCTTAACAGTGTCATCATAGTCGAGGCTGCACCAAGAGCCAGTTTGGCACAGCGAGTTGTTGTGTTCCAGTGTACCATGGCAGAGCCTTGAAAGTCATCTCTTTTATGTGGCCCATCAAGCAGCTATAAATCTTCTTGGGAACAATTACTTATTCTTCAAGCATGAGAGTGGGTCACTCAACAAAAGATGACAAAATGATGTTTCAACTCTAAATAATAATAGTGTATTCTGATGAATGTTATAGATGTTGAAACTTGACTTGTTGTTTGTGCTGTTTTTACACAGCACTGGTTTGAGCGATAATTCCTGGTCTGAGGCCTTTCCAGAAAAGTTTATCCACCACTACTATGTGATTTTTTTGTAGTAAAACTTGATCCCTGTGCTGTATTATACAATGTCCACCAATTTTGGCTATTGGCTTTTTTTAAAGCTAGCGTGAATGATGTGTCGTTATTCAGAGTCTTTTCCTGGTCTCAGTGGGACACCCAAAACAACAGGATAGTGAATGGTATCTCCTTTATTTATTGGCAACTAAACCTACTCATTGCAAAGCTGATCAGCAGCGCACGTTGTGTTGTGGAATTGAGCCGTGCAGTTCTGTGCTCCGCTTTATTCTCCTTAGCCACAGTAAGCAGAAGGCAGGCACAGGCAGGGTAATATATGCACACATGTGCCTTCCAGCTCCTCTGATGACAGGCCCAGGAGGAGGGGCACATGATGAATGGCTTTCCATCGGGACCGCCACACAGCCACCATGATGTGGGTAAAAATGGAAATTGCTCTCTTTCACCGTCATTACATCAGTTTAAAGCTTGTGTGGGCCTCTGGAACATTACTCTAGTGTTTTGTGTGTGTTGTTTTCCTGTATTTTTATAAAGGGGTGTTAAATTGTTGATGTGCATAAATTAAAGTGATGAATAATTGCGTTGGGTGTTGTTAAATCAGAGGTCTGCAATATATAATATAATAGGACTATAATTTATAGTATGTATATTACAGGCCTAAAGACCAGTCCTTGTTTCCTCCAATACATGGTGTAATATCCTGACCTAACTTCTACTTATAGCCAATGTTTTGTGAGTTTAAAAGTTTAATAAACTGACAAAACTGGCGAAATCGCGGAAGTGACTATTTAATCTTACTGTGTAGTTTTAGGCCAGCCCCTACAGCCCCGTCCCGGGAAGAGCTATAAATCAAGCTCAGAGAAGGTTTTATTTATTCAAAATATTCATTTTAAGCAGTCACAAAATTGACTACGCAGATGATTGGTAGCAATAAAAATGGCAAATGGTCTGGCTGTTCCTGTCCGGGTGTTAAATAAAGACCATTTTATAAAGACCTTTCCAATACGCTCAGGATCACACTTTTCTAAAGCCTACTTTCCTGTAGCTTACTGTCATTACGTGCACTTAACACTGCATCATTGTGTTTTTTGTTTTCCATTGCTTGTACATTTTCACATTAAAGAGTTTGTTGAAACAAACGGCACACGAATACATTATTTAGATAAATAAATAAAAGTGAAACGTTTTAAACTGGTATTGATTGATAATTGTGTAGTGATAATTATTAAAATCTTAATTATGACAGTGCTTTTTGTGTTTTTCCAGCCATGTTGGTTGAAACAACAGCGAAAATATTAATAAGTAAAAACAAGTACGAACCCAATGGTTGGCTATTTTCTAAAAAAAAAAAAAAAAAAACAGACAAACAAAAAAAAACAACACCACAAACGTCAAACCTTTAAATTTGGTTATATAAAATAATTATTGTTTTCTCTAAGCAGAGAAAAAGGAAGCAAACTTATATAATAAGCCGCAATCTCCTACAACAACAGTGTGTGACCATACAGGTTATGATCAGAAAATACTAAACGAAGGTTAAAAAGCAGTTGTGTTAGTACGTTTTGCTCTATATATGAGGAAAAAAGTTTTTTTTTCCAACACGATGACTTAACCGTGCAAAAGTGCGAATATCCGACTGCATGTTCAAAAATAGGTTCTAAATACCGTGATTATCGTTTGCCATCGTATGCCAGTTCAAAAGCACAAAACAAAACTAAGTCATCTGAGACTGGCCATTTTCTAACATTTGCATATGTAAAAAGTTACATATTTGCAAGTACATAATAAAATGTATCTCAGAGAATGTGCTGCAAGGGCAGACAGCGTTGCTCAATGAAAGTTTAGTATAATGTAACACAGTAATTATTT
Source organism: Parotocinclus haroldoi (assembly GCA_034779995.1). Taxonomy (NCBI): domain Eukaryota; kingdom Metazoa; phylum Chordata; class Actinopteri; order Siluriformes; family Loricariidae; genus Parotocinclus; species Parotocinclus haroldoi. The sequence goes on along the minus strand of JAUZST010010955.1, from coordinate 4,371 downwards.
ATATCTCATTTTGTTATTTTAATTATTATTTCATTCTTATTTATCTTATTGTTAACTGTATTATTAACTGTTCATAAGTAGTATTTTCCAGTGATCTTATTTATACATTTAGACATTATCTGTATGTGAAATTTAATTGAAAGAGAAAAACATGCTTTGATTACTCGGATATCTTCTGCGAAATTATTAAGCTATTTATAATATTATATATTATAATATAGTACATTTTGCGAAAGAAATAACATGTATAAATATCGCTAATATAGTCACCGTTTCTAGACTGCATAATCGTTACACACCAGTTTGAGTATTTTACCCCCTTATGTGACATTTAATTGATTTTCACTTATGTGAGTTGTAAGCCTAAATTGTGACAATGTAGGCTTTGTCTATTGCAAAATACTGAATCTTTAACCTAAAGTTAAAATGTACGTAATAAAAACTACGGTGTGAATTCAATGGACTGCGTCGTGTTAAAGAATAGTGAAGACACAAATATGGTACAGAATTGTTTCTTATTTTTCCAGAATACATACAAAAAAATACCAATTCTCTATCCGTGGTATACACCTGAAAAATAACGGCAATTTAAAATTATGCGAACAATTTGGGATTTTAAAAAACAAACAAACATGCAAATGTAAATTATTTTCTTTTCAAGGAGACATTAAATAAGAACATATAATACAATCATAGCAATTTCAAATGAACGTTAAACTGAAGAGCCCCTATTCAATTAGTATTCTAACATTTTTCACTTTTAGCTATCGAGGTTTAAACATAATGCACTTCAGAGTTTGCTCCAATAGTTTTTATTTGTGTATTATTGTCCGCTTCAGCTGACATAAATAAATACAGAGAAGTCCACGGATCCAGTCCTTCAGTGGTGCGTTCATATAAAAGTTTTTATATTTGAATCTTTATAAGCTCTAGATTTGGGGGACGGGGAGGGGGGAGTGTGAGTTCGTTTCACTGGTATCCGAGCGCTGATGCTGTTGTGAGTCTCTGACCGTACAGTGCATATGGGGAGTAATAGGGGCCTGTGGCAGCGGGGACGGGCACTGGGGCACCGTGGGTGGGTAACGGGCTTTTAGAATACGGGTGATAACGGCTGCTTAGTCCGAGCGCGTGGTGCGGGCTCCTCAGCGCGAGCGTGCTGGGGCTTCCGGGTGCACCAGACGGTGGCATGTGCATGTGGCAGGCCATTGCTGCGGCGGCAGCGCTGGCGAGGGAGGAGGAGCTCGGGTAGCCGGACATTAACTTGTCTGCGCCGGTGAAGGCGGTGTGGGTCCGCAGGTGGTTAAGCAGTTCCTCGGAGGACGAGAAGCGCTTGTCGCACGGCCCGTTCGCTGACACCCAGTTACACACGTGCGGTAACGGGTCGTTAGGAAGCATGAAGCCGTAAGGGTACAACGGGTGGCCTCCAAAAGACGGCGGTGTGGAGTGCACCCCGTGCAAAGGATGCGTCGGGTACATTAGAGGATATCCGGACTTGAGGGCCGCAGCGGCTGAGTCGTGCGTGCACGAGGCTCCGGCCGCACCCGCTAAATGACTGGCACAGTGGTAGCTCAAGCAGTACGGGTCTCTGCAAAGGCTGGCGGACATGATAGACGGAGGAGAAGCACCAGCCAACGGGCTCGATCCAGCTTTACTTGCGCCAAGGGAACTGGCTAGCTGCGCGTTCACCAGGCTTCCACCGTGTGGCAAGAAGTGCTGAGGAAACCCTGCGTAGGCCCCAGCTAAACTTCCCGGGTAAGTCATGCCAGCCGGGGGTAAAGGGAAAACTGTCTGTCCAGGTTTGTACGGAGAAACTGGAGCCACCAGTCCCGAGCCGAGAACAGCCGCAGAGGAAGATGAAGACACAGAAGACGAGGACTCCGAGGTCGTGGTCTTGGAACCCGCCGTTGTCTCCTGGTGCTGATTAACTTCCACGTTAATCCCGGCACAGCTTACGCTTATCCTGCTGTGGCTGACATTGGTAGGTCCAGAGCCGTCCGAACTGGATTTATTACAGTCTGAATCTTTCTTGTCGTCTCTATCTGCTTTGGAATCAGCCGGCATCGGGGAAGCAGAAGTGCTGGAATTCGGGCTGCCCGTACCGGGAGTAAACGGCTGACAGGTGGCGCTCGGCACACGGAAACCAGACTTCTCTCCGCTGGACACCCCCGATGACGAGTCCTTCTTATCCGCCGGTTTGGAGTAGGGTTTGAAGCTCGATTTGTCTTCCACGCCGATGTCGCTCAGTTTTAAAGGTCCAGACTTGCTCTCTTTCTCGGTAGATCCATTCGAGGTAACCGAGGAAAGTTTGGACGACGGCGGAGGGTCCGGTTTACCAATCTGAGAGCAGGTTTGCGCAAGAAGCGCCAGCGGACTTTTCTTTGCATCTAGCTGCGAGAGGAGAAAGGAGGGGAAAATAACACAATTACATTTCTTCATATTATATTACACGCGCGTATTTGCGAGTACACCCAATACAATACGTATGTAATATATAACACTATATATTTTCTGTTTGTTGTGAGTAAATAAAGTGCGACACGCATCGCGGAGCAAGGGTCCAAAACACGCAGGGTTTGTATTGTCAGCCAAAACTCGTTGGAAGACATTCATGGGGCAGATAGGCTATTTGGATTTAGAATAGGTTGTGCAGTCTAAAACATAAATGTAGAAAAACACACTGTAGTGGATTGAACACAAACGGCAATAGACGAACTGTATCTTACCTCAATAGGACTGACCGGAGTAGACGGTAAAGGCTGAAGGTACTCTGGGTGTAAAATGTGTCCTGTGCGTGCGGTCAGCATTTTCAGGACCTTGATTGGAAGTCGTTTGGCTTGCCGTAAAGGATCCGATGGAGGGACGGGATGGAAAAAAGGCTTGTTGATGCTCGCGGAGCTGTTATTCCGAGAACTGCTTTCCCAGACTAGATGGCTGTCGATATTTCTTCGAGCAGAAGCAGAGGGCGATGTGATCATGACCCGCTTCTCATTCAGTCTGTTGGCGGCTCTTTCTTTCTACTCATCGATAAGGGTTGTAGGTACGATCGTGCTGCGAAAACGGAAGAAAAAAAAAGAAAGAGAACGGTGTAAATCCGTTGGCAGGTGGCGGCAGGCAGGCAGGGAGCACAGCGATGACTCTATGGGTGATCACAGCATAGGCATAGCGCGCTCTGCTCTACTCTGCTCTGCTCAGCTCAGCTCTGCCTCCTCCCCGCAGCTCCTCGCTACTCCTCCCAGCCCGAGATTTGCCGGAGAATTTTCACTTCAAAAGCAGCTGAATTAGTCTGAGATTAAAGCCCTTGCCGCCTTCCAATCAAATGGGACCCCGAGGTGATTGGAGGGTCAAGGGGATGTGACGTTCTCCTTTCTCTAGCGCCTCTATTTTGACAGCTTGGAGGAGGAGATTGTGCAAAATGCCCTGCTTCTTGCGCACGCCGCACTTTCTTCTTCAATGGCAGCGCTTGGCTTTAGGCGTTGCTCGGAAAGGCTCTCCATATGTTTACTGGCCGGTAAAAGCAGGACGATTATATATGTAATTTTCTTTCTCGAAAAGTCTGCCACATAGCTGATGTTAAGAAATTTGCTCAATTGCTCTTATTAGTTCAGTACAGTGAAGTGTAAAACCAGCTAACATGTTCTAAACTCTCCCGGATCCTTTCAATAACATGCACTGGAAAGCAACCAGAAGATCAACGAGTGGTGTTTGAATTCCCCAATCAGACACGCGTTGACAGGAGCAGGCCAATGCAGTGATAGAGGGAAGGGAATGTCACATGTTTTCACTATATTATACACCGCCCTTCTATTTCCATCCCCACCCCTCAGTCAACTGTCAATTCTGCTCGACCGCAATCAATCAGCTGTTTGTCAGTCGCTGTCAATCCCGCTGCTGATTTATGTCAACTCTTGTAGCTGATTACAAGCTGCGGGTGACTGAGAAAAGGGCAAATGAAAAAGAAGTACCCTGGTACAGAGATACTTAATACGAGCGACTCAGCACTGCAGGTTTATTGCGCTTGGAAGGCTGGTAATGCAAAACCTGAAGTGGAAAAACATGGGGGGAAACAGCCGTGCCCTTGTGTGAACATCGGACTCTAGAATAGTAAGTATCACATATAGTTGTCATAGTACTTAACTTACCGATTGCTGATGAGAAATTCGTTCGTTGAATACAGTGGATATTGAAGCAGCCTTTTGTTTAACTCGCTCTGCGTGGAATAAATGCAAATGTCTAAGTTAAAAGTCTACAGTCTGAACTGTAGTTTTAAAAACTGTTTAAGCTATGATTATATGAATTCTCTCTCTCTCTCTCTCTCTCTCTCTCTCTCTCTCTCTCTCTCTTTCTCTCTCTCTCTCTCTCTCTCTCTCTCTC